>JAVYIG010007969.1:0-94874 GCA_035222895.1 Strongylocentrotus droebachiensis
CTGTTAGTGCGCAGTCGAGGTCTTACTCCAAATCATCAAATCATGTTCGAAGTATCTTCTTCTTCTTCCTTAAAAGTGCAGGCTTCATGAAATGAAGGTGTATGGTGTATTTTTAATGTAGACAGTCAAAATATCTTATCTGCTTAGCCTTAAGCGAAGGTAATCTGTTTGCAGCAAAAGTAAAAAATAAAGGAGATTTTCAACCCAAATGGGAGATAGCCTCGGCCTCCCAAATAAGAAATAGTAGACCCCTAGGCCCCTATCCCATATTGGCTGTGTACCTCTACTGTCAATGTTTCTTTTTTTAATGGAGATGATGGACTCTATTTATTCTGTCTTGTTTTTTATTAAATAAAAAAAAACTTTAACAAAAATTCTTGTATATTTTCTGTTGGGCAAATCCAAATTAGAAAAGTTGCTTGAAATTGAAAGGCAAGGTAAAATTTTGCACAATAAAATTACATTGATTACTTAGAAGTAGAAATTTATATTTTATACAAAAATTTTGCTTTCTTTAAAACAACAGATTCCAGGAGAGTATTGATGTAAGAGACATGGCTGAGGTCCTGATACCTGTCAGGACTGCTTGCGGATACCTAGGCTCAGACAAGATCACTGAAAGGAAGGTGAGAATCAAAGATTTAAAATTAGTAATTTTGATATTGAAATATGTTTTCTTTTTCTTGCAAATTACATGAAAGTTGACTTTTGTATCAAGTGTATATTTTCATTCAATTTGTCAGAGCAGAGGAAGCTCTTGTTCACAGCGTTCGAAGGGATCTTGTTTTCACTGTATATGAAGAAAGTCTAACATCAAGGAATAAATTTGGAAAATCATGCATCACTTTTTTAATTTTATGTGCAATGCTATTCTCTATCGTACACTCAGCAAATCAAGAAAGAAAGTGGACACTCCTTATAGTTAAGATTTTGAAATGAATATTTGATATAAACCTATCTTTCATAATATATATCAAAATAAACATAACTTATTCCTCTTTTAATTTATGCCCTTCAAAAAAAGAGTCTCTTAAAGACCGTCAATACTACTGGACCAGAAGGGATTAGACCACACAGCGAGGTCACTGACAGGTGGCTATCTCATTAACTCAGCTCTCAACTAACATAAGAAAAAGAGGATCATGGGGGACCAACAAGCACTGATTGGGGAAGTTTTCTATATAGAGGGAGCAAGTAGCTACAAGTAGGACAGTGGGGCTTTAAAGAAAAGTGCAAAAGTGGGGCATCTGGCCATTCACAGTCTGATGAGTTTGGAGGTATCCTATGGCTCGTCTATATGATCTTAACCATGCTTGTGAAAACCATGCAGTCCTGAGAATACAGTTGACATCTAGAGCTTGGTCCTCATTGTTTCTCAAAAGAGTGTCCGTTTTTCTTAATTATTATTTTAGTTTAGTTTAATTTTAGTTTCTGAAATATATGCCATTAATTTGACTACTTTGAAGCAATTTTTAACTCATTCATGTTTTGCATATTTTGGAAGTATATATTTTGTTGGTATGAATGATAAATTGCTAATTTATTTGATCCAAGTGCTAAGAAAGCAGTTTCCCCCTATCTTCTTATCTTACAGAAACAAATAGATATTGTGAAGAAGGAGCTGAACAAGAAGACTGTTCAACTACAGCTTGACAAACATACACTTGAAGGGAAAAGTAATTTCACATGGCAGGAAGTCTTCAAATGCGTCTGGGCCTACATCGTCAAAGAAATTGAACTCTTGAAAGGCAAAGGTGCAAGTAGTAAGTAGTAAATGCCTTTAAAACATTCCTTCCAATATTGAGGTATACCTTACTGTATATATATGTGTAATGTTACTTACTAAGCAAGCAATACTTGCCTTCCTCCAAATGGTTTTTACAAATAATAACAAACTTTTGGAGCAAGATAGATCAATTCAACTTCTAAAATTTAAGAGTTTGTTTCGTAGCAAAGGGAAAAGTTGCAGGATAATATTGTGTTACCACCTTCACTCTTTTAATTCCATGATGTCAATGAAATATATGCATCTATTTTAGTATTTACTTTAATTTTTTCCTTCCAGTTTTAATGTTAGTTGAGTTTGTTGTACAAAATTTGCAGGAGCAAAAGACCTGTATGAGACCCTTGCCCCTGCAAATTGTCAACATTTTATAATCCAGAATAAATGTTGACAGTTTCTCCAATGTGTAATTTCCTTGGGAAAAATAATTAAACACAAAATTTCGAGGCAATGAAATTGTTCACCTTTGGTATTATCTTTTATTCAGGTTCTCGTACAAGCACCACAAACCAGACAAGGAAGAGAGAAGTAAGATCAACACTGAAATGGATTGTGGGTGTGGCAAATGGACGTAAGTCACATATTATAAAGCATCAAGAAATCTGATATGCATGGGGCGTGCTTGTTAAAACTGAACCTCTTTGGACTAAGTTATGGAATTGTTTCCTAACAGCCTATAATCTAAGTTTCTGAAACTTGAATTAGGGCTATGGAGTACCAAAAAACTGCAGGCTCTTTAAAGTTCCATATTTAGTATAGGTATCAATTTCTTTACTGTTCCTTTGATGTATTTATAAATGATATATCTCAGGTAATATTTCAGTACAGCAATGTCAATAGAATACTGCTAGTCATCATTTCACGCTTTCTCTTCTGTTGCTAATGTACAATGTTTGACAAACCAATCAAAGAAGGGAAGGGTAAAGCGTCGTTCAGATATGGAAATGATAAACCGCAGTGTTAAAAAAGAAAATTACGACGAAAGTGTAATACGCTTTAGGTTTCTGTATCCTATCACACAGCTAGAGCTCTATGAATACACGTAGAACCCTTGTTACAAGCAATTTCCATTTATTTTCACATTATAAAAAATTCCCTGCAGTTTACAACTTCATATTAGAAACAAGCCTTCATTTTTTACAATCTTGAGTGACAGATAACAGTGGAATAACAAATGTTAATCGAAGTGTGTTAATCTCACTTTTGCTTCATAATATCTGTTTACATCATTAGATCAGGTCATCATGTTCAGAATATTCTACTTGGTTTCAAATCTTTACAAACTTAAAAAAAGATGATTGTAAAAAGGGTGATTTTGCAATCAGAACAGAGTAGTCTATGACTTTGACGGGTTTCTTTTATATTCACAAAGCAATCTGTTTCCAACTTAATTTCTCTGTACTATTTCTAGGTGGTCCCAACCTACCTGTTGTAAAGCTTGTCAAAAAGATGATTTTTTTGCTGAAGGATGATTTCACCGGTCCTGAGTTTGGAGCCGATTGTTGTTCCATCATAACTAGGGATGTCCTGGGCTGCCAGAAATACTGGCATGAATTGGATCAACGCACATGGATTGGTCAGTATTCACTCAATTGTCTTGGTGATGTTCTATGGCCCTCTAATCTCTCCTCTCATTTTCTGTCACTTTTGTCATGCTTTGTTTATCTTCATCATCAACATCATCATCAACATCATCATCATCACTATCATCATCGTCATCGTCATCATCATCAACATCAACGTCATCATCATCATCAACATCATCATCAACATCAACATCATCATCATCATCAACATCATCACCATGGTCATCATCATCATCATCATCAACATCAAAATCAACATCATCATCAACATCATCATCAACCTCAACATCATCAACATATTACATCAACATCATCATCAGCATCATCATCATCATCATCATCAACATCAACATCATCATCATCATCAACATCATCACCATGGTCATCATCATCATCATCATCATCATCATCAACATCAACATCATCATTATGGCTATCATCACCATCATCATCATTATCATTGTTGTTTAGTATCCCATTATTTCTCTCTCTCTTTCTCTTTATTCATAAAAGTTTCACAAGTACCTTCATATCATTGTCAATGATATAGATATAGGAAACTCATTTAAGCAGAATTGCTGTGATGATATTCTACTTTACTAGTTTGTTTCAAGGCTACATACTTCAAATACCATGTATTTTGTGGTTTTTAGTGAAAATGATGTGACTTTTATGGTATTTTTCTTTCAGAGCTCATCGAGACGATCACTTATGGCAATCCATCATACTGACCAAGGTGTGAGCCTTGATCCGCAGGCTAGAGCTGTTCAGTCTCTGGTTGCCGGGGCAACCATTCAAGGAGCTTTACCAACGAGCTATCTCTTTAACTTCTTTGGGAGTATGCTCAAAAGAATCAGGTATTTATTTAAAAACTGTATATTTTGTATACACTGGTTTTTCATAACAAAGCTCTGGGATGATGTTACCAAGCCAATGGCTAAACCCCTTGACTCCTGAATTCTCTCATTATCCTTGGCCTTCATACTGGACCCACCCACTTCCTTTAGGATAGGGGTTAATCACATGCCTTAATCTTTAGCTGAAATTTTCCTTCTTCCTTCATAAAGAAGCAAGCTATTATGGTTTCATGAAGATATTTCCTTGCATGTGTCTATATCTATGTTAGAGTAGAAAAATGAATGAAATATCAGGTCAAAATACTAGAGGGGATAATTTCATCTGATTGACTGAATTCTCTGATTGACATAAGCTTGATATAGGAACCACTTGGTTCGCACTGGCAAGGAGTTAAGATTAATACTTCCCAACTTGAATGCTTATGGTACTTGCTCCACAGTATTCCGTGTAATCAGCTGGATTTTGTGAATGCGGTGATTGGGTTAGGCAAATGTAAAAATACAAATCAAATTTTTATGGATCAGGGGTGATTTCACATCAATATTCAAACTCATAGAGGAAAGTACTAATCTTTAAATCCCCACTGCACTACTTATAGCTACTTGCGTCCTCTATATAGCAAACCATGCCTTATTCGTGACCATTGGTCCCCCACGGTCCCCTTTCTCTTATGTTAATTGAGAGCTGATCTGATGATATAACCACCTGTCAGTGACCTTGCAGGGAGGTCTAATCCCTCCTGGATAAACTAGTGTAGACAGGCTTTAAATGAATGAATGTATCAACTCATGTCCCTTTTTCTCATATCTAGAATGGAGAGAAGCACCACAGTGATTTCCTGTACCTTGTCAGCTCTGAACATCTTCAGTCTCCACGTAGCACCCGATAGAAGACATCATCTGTGCAAGCTGGGAGAAGAATCCTTGACATGCCTCTTATTGGCATGGAGAAACAATGCAGCCCAAGCTATCAGGGTAGGTCAGAGAAAGGAGGCTCAAATTATAAGTAACAGGCTTTCAGCTAGAGATCAGCCAATTAAACCAGCCTGTTACATTGATGTCGAGGCAGAAACCTGAAGGATGACAGTATTCAGAACGTGATTTGGAGATATTGTTTTGTAATGCCCTCAAGGTCCAATGTATTGGTACAGTCAAACCTGCTTTAGTGACCATCTGTCTACGAGGACCACATTTTTTGTTTCCCTTGTAAATGGTTTCTCAATGAAACATGCACTGAAGGAACCTGTCTACAAAGACCAACTTTCTACAAATTCCACTTTATGTGTTTCCTTGGGCAGTCCCTATAGACAGGTTTGACTGTATTAGTGCATGATTTGTTTTTTGTGTTGAAGCTGCATCATTCAACGTCTTTAACTTACACAGATTTATTGATATTGTCCTTATGACGGTCTCGAAAATCAATTATGTGCAGGAGCATGTAGGAGATATCGGCATTGAAGAATCAAAGCTTCAACTTTCAAATTGATTCCTTTTTATTTTATTCCTCTGTAGGATGAGTTGGTAACATTCCTGAGGCTTCAGATGAGTGTCCATCACCCAATGGGTGTCATGACAGAGGAGCAGGGAGCCTATGCTGGAGACTTTGACCAATGGAAAGTGAGTACTCCCTTTGTTTCATTATAGGACAAGGAAAATGACAGCCTAGAGAACTGGGCAGCGTTTCATGAAACCATAATAAGTACAGGTTCACCGACATCCCATTGGAACGTGTGTTAAACTTAATACACGCATTTCAATGGGATGTCGGTGAACTTGTACTTATGACGGTTTCACGAGACGCTGCCCAGGTGATCCAGCATTTGCATTGGCAAATCTTTTACGATTTTGACATTTGCAGTGCCTTTATTTGTCAAAGATATAAGGATAGGGTTGCAAACAGGGTTATAGTTGAGGTTTAAGGGTAAGGAATACAAGTCCAGGGTTGAGGTTATAAATTGCCCTTGAAATTGACTGTGAAGCAGTTTCCCCTGGAGCAACTGTACGGTATAAAGGTTTAGGGATCTTATGATATTTCAATTTTCTGTTTGTTTCAGAATCTGCTGAAAAGTCTGTATGAAGAGCTGGTAAGAGAGTGGAGACAAGAAGGTTCTAAACTCAAACTCAAAGGAGCAGGGTTAGTAAGAAGTGTTGCATTCTGCCATCAATTTTTTTCAAAATAGCGGTGTGTCCTAAACATGTCATTAATCAACAGGTGTTCATGATGTGTGCATTATTTTAAGCATAAACTTTAAGATTAAACATTTGACACTTCAAAAGTCGAAACTTGTTTCAAACTGAAGTCAAAGATGTAGTAATTTTCTGGAAGGTATTATGCCAACCAACATTTCATCTCCCTGTGCATGGATATCTACAAAGCAAACATGGTAGGATTAAGAACAGAGAGAAGCGATTCCTTTAAATTAATTTATGTGATTATTATTATTATAACTATTAATCAATTATATATTTTCATATTTACAGAAAGCGGGATGTAAACTTCAAGCAGGACCTTGTGGAGCTAGCAGCCGATGTTTGCCATCAGGTATGGATTCCATCAACAATTATTTAAATACCCCCCCCCCTCTCTCTCTCTCTCTTTCGTTCTCTGTCTATCTTCCTCTCTCTCTCTCTTCCTCTCTCACTCTCTTCCTCTCTCTCTCTCTCTTTAGTCATACTACACAACACTATTAGGGGCCTAAAATACTCTGCTGGATTTTTAAATTTCATTTCAGAGTTACTTTTATAGATAGTGTGAAAACTCATTCTACTTACATGTTAACAGGACATCAATGAAAAACAGGGTTGCTGATTCAATTCTTTCTTTTCTATCCTGTGTAAATATGTAAATAAATGAATTATAAAATATCATAATACTTTGCACTAATTGCCCAACTAACAATTGGACGTTTTCTGAACGTTCTAAAAACGTCCCAAGTTGGTTTTTTGGACGTTTTGTGAAAACGTTTTTTGGACGTCAAAATGTGGTAGGTTTTCGACGTATTTAAAACGTTTTATTGGACGTTTTAAAAACGTTTTTTAAACGTTAAAAGAACAAAAAAAAAACCTTTAAAAACCTTTCAGACATTCGAAAAGTCCAAAAACCTTTTGAAAACGTTCTAAATATATTGTGGACGTTGTTAGAACGTGCAGAAAACCTTTAAAAAACGTTTGGAATGTTCTTAAAACGTTTTTAAAACGTTAAAATGCACTACAAACGTTTTAAGAACGTCTAGAAAACCTTTTAAAACACGTCTGGAACGTTTATAAAACGTTTTCTAAACGTCCAAATGTACTGGAAACGTTTTGAAAACGTTTAGAAAACCTTTTAGGAACGTCCAGAACGTCCTGGAAACGTTTTGAGAACGTTCAGAAAACCTTTTAAGAACGTCTAGAACGTCCTGGAAACGTTTTTACAACGTTCAGTAAGCCTTTTAAGAACGTCTAGAACGTCCTGGAAACGTTTTAGGAACGTTCAGAAAACCTTTTAAGAACGTCCAATATACAGTGAATTTTTAATAAACGCTAGGTCACACATGTATTTGATTGATTTTATGAATTTATTATCAAACATATTTACAAAATATGTACAAAGGCTTGGCAATACAGTACATCATGTATATTTGAAAAAGAGTATTGGTATTTCCCGAAGTGCCCCCGAAAGAACATACAATTCTAATATTCAGAATAAATTGTTATTTGATCAATATCGGTTCACAAACGGGTGAAATATCCATAAATATATTTTTATTCAAAATATTAAAAATGCTTGAAGACTACTTTGAAGAAAACAAATCTGAATAGTTCTTTAAAAAGCAATTGATATAGATATTTAATTATTATTTTAACAAACATTAAATGCAGAAACTAAAATTAACGGGTCATTTTGAATACTAACAGGGGCTTTACTTGGCCGTTTGTAATTATTACTTTGCACCGTGATGGTGCAGGTTTTGGTTTTAAAGTTAAGTTTGACCAATACTAAACTATCCCTTTAAAACTATAGATACATAACACATGAACAATCTACAAATAAAACATAAGAAAATGATAGATGAGTTGAAGATATATACCTCATTAACTGGCAAATATGAATACTCATATAATTCACGGGTCTATGTCTCTATGAATATACAAGGCAAAGATAAAATGAATAGTGTCAATAATTTTGCAGCACACAATAGATAGCAACTTTGGTAATACACTTTATAAAAGCAATTTGAGTTATTTACAGAACCTGGCAATTCATGCCAAAAAGATGCCCCGGCAAATGATTAAGAAATCTTTCTATATTAAGTCTTGATCTTTGGTAAAACCAAATAGTGGATTACTGTAAATTTGTTGTGTACTATATCAAATTCAATGTGAATAAATTCACCAGAACCTTTTAACAAAATGTCACAAATTATCATTAAATACATGTGAATAACCGATTTAGCTATGTGCCTCCACCCAGGATTAGCTTCATCATCCGGTGCAAAATATAACTATTCAAAAGAGTACATGTATTTACTTTCTCATCAACTTCTACAAGTGATAAAAATGTGACTATTTTAAGAAGTCACATTTCAAGTGAAAGTACGTCCAAACAAAACAAGGAAACTACACTCGTTTCAGCTCTACAAATTGGCAACACTGATGACACCAACTGTGAGTAGCTATCCATCAACTTTGTACTCAAAATTTCATATTTTCTAAATTTTCCTTAAAGTTACACATTTCCACAGCTTTTAATCAGAGTATGTTCAGATTACTAATGACGAATAGCTTTCTACACAACATGCTTTGACTATGGGGGTTAGAAAATGTAAAATTTTGTGTACAAAGTGAATTTAGAGCTACTCAAGATGTCATCAGCATTGTCAATTTGAATAGCCGAGAGTAATTTACTAGAAAATGTAAAAAAAGAGTAGTTTCCTTACTTTGTTTTCCTTACCGAGTTTGCCCATTTCTTATTTTTAACTTTGTTCAAATTTGTCTCCTTTGATTGAAGCAGTGAAATTTCTAGGGTAGATTTCCCCTTTAAATCCGAGTAAAAAATTGTCCTTTTGATCGACCAAAGATTTAGTGGGCAGGTCAAGATTTCCCAGAAGCCTTGCATCTTACTTCAAATATAAAATCAACACAAAACACATGAACAATCTACAAAAGCTATTTGCAATAAACTGATAGAAATGAGTTGATATGAATTATTAACAGGCAAATATGAATACTCAAATTTAAGGGTCTATGAATATAGAAGACAAGGTTATAAG
The DNA here is from genome assembly GCA_035222895.1 of Strongylocentrotus droebachiensis. NCBI lineage: Eukaryota > Metazoa > Echinodermata > Echinoidea > Camarodonta > Strongylocentrotidae > Strongylocentrotus > Strongylocentrotus droebachiensis. The sequence continues at coordinate 9,479 of JAVYIG010007969.1, forward strand.
AGAGTTTGGCAGCACACACATTGGTTTCAGCATCCTTACAAAAAGGTGTACATTTACAGACCTATACAACTTTGTCTTGCATTCTCAACAAGATGTTGGCAATTCAATCCAAAAAGATACACCAACAAAACTGTTATGTCGCTGATAAAGTTTCTCCATTATTAGCTGAAATGGTCAAAATTTGGTTTAAGTATGAGTTTTAGGATTTTTTGCATTGCCCCTGAATGAAGGTATCTTAATCTACCTTGAATGAAAATGTGGTGTTCACTGGTTCGGTAAACGGCTCCCTCAGGTCTTCCACATCAACGGCCGCTCCCGATTTGGACAAAAGCAGTTTTTGTACCAACTGCGTCAGCTGCTGCTGCCCTTCCTCCAGCCTCTGCAGCGTACACACTACACAGTACCTGCACTTGAAAATTGCCTGAGAAGAAAAAAACAGACACATAAAATACATTATAATAACAGTTCAAGTCATTAAAAAGTTTGACAGCAAATTAATAGGATATTTTGGCGAGATATGTTTGATAGCTGTCCAATTTAGTCACTTCAGGAATATATCACCCAGCTTCAAAGACGACACCTTTGCAGCGCTTCCAACAAAGTATACATACTGTAAGGATTTAAAAGCGACTCTTCTGTAAGAAAACTATACCCATGCCTTGTTGATGAAATAAATTACATGTACGCCGAGATAATCTGCCTCTCTTATCCAATCCAACAGTATTTTAGTGTAGCAACTTAGTACAAATGGCAAATGTTGTTTTGTTAGTGTATACGCTCTATAGTATATGTTCTGATGATAAAAAAAACCTCAGAAACTTTCGTTTGTGAAATGCTATCTGAAAAAAAACTTACTTTCCGAAGCCCGAGCCCTTGCTGGAGTTGTGGGTTGGAACTGAAAAATGCGATGTGGACTTGGACTTCACATTCAGTTTCGGCATTGGTATCTCTGCTGCCACAGCCTTAGTCGTTCCTCCGCGTACATGTTGTTTTCTTGATTCAAGATCTGAAAAACAGAGACACATTGCAGATGTTAAAAGGGATATCAAGACATGACAAGAATTCTCATAAACTGAACAAACTTTTGGGTAATGTAAACTTCTTGTCCGAAATTTATGCCTAGATTACAAATTAATTTCCAGTTTTGCCGGAATGGTGCCACATCTATTAATCATCATTTTGCATGGCTAGGACACAAAGCATGTCTAGCTTAAGCTATCCCAAATAAATTATCTTAGGTTTTCATCATCTGTTGGATTTTGAAGAAAACGAGAAATAAGATGTAAATTATACGTCTCTGGCCGAGCCAAGCACTACTAACCATCAAGAGACAAATACTTACCAGCGTCACTTCCGGAATCACTAGAAGATTTGCTTAATCTCTGGGGAAGACGTCTCTTTCGCTTCTACACGGCATCATCTTCCGATACCAGGTTTGACGTGTCCTCTGCCTTCCTGGCGATGTTTTTGCGCTTTCACATAGTTGCCTGTATGTACAAATAAAACAAATCAATCCTTAAGTTAATCTACGTTATTGGAAATAAATTTCTTTAAATAATGTGTCATCTGAACTAAACAGATTTTTTTTAAAGAGACGAAATTGAGAACAAGATATAGATCTAGGTCTCGATATTTCTAAAAAAACAATATTCATACAAAAAAGGTGGTTTGGGAGCTATTTCAATTGCCTAAAAAACAAACCTGTTGTAATAGGGGGTGGGATAATATAAAGTTGCTAAATGGTGGTGGAGGGAAAAGCATGGAATGTTCCACTCCCGTGGGATTTTAAATGCTATTGAGGGAAGAGTAAATAAGTCAAGAAATGAGCTGTGGTAGTCGAAGGACTTATTTTCTTCACGAAATAGCATTTTAAATCCCGATGGGAACTTTCCATGATTTTTCCAGACAGCAAAGTTAACAACTCAACTGTTTTAATCATCCGATTACCATGTAATGTAACGAGCCATGCGCACATACCCACTCCAGCAAAGAGTCCATGCTATTATGCGTATTGACCTCTAGCACTGCACTACGTGTTAATAGGCAGCATTTGCTCAAAAGGAATAGTCAATACACACATAATACACAAATGCACTTATCATGCCGATGCGGCTGTAAGCAAATTTTGACAGTAGACAAACAATTTGAATTTCTTAATTGTTCTTTCTAACAAAATAACATCGGTAATTATAAGTTGAACAAATTGTATTTTATTACTGCTATTTAGGTGTCATCAATTGTCACTAAAGTACAGATTTTTAGTGAAAGAGTTTTGTACAGTGGTGTTTGAAATGTTAAGTATCAATAGCACAGCTTTTAATACACACAGCCAGGATAGTAATGCAGCTATGTATGCACTAAGCTCCGACGCCGTTCGGCATCGGAGCTTCCTGGTGTTATGTGTGCACATACCCTAGCCTACCCAATTACCATACCACTGTTACCAGTCAATGCAATGAAAATTTCAACGGCCTGCACATGCGACATAGAGTCTGCCGTACTTTTAGTTTTAATGCAAATAATCAATATTTTATTTCATTTTACATGCTTCAAAATCAATCAAACAAAGCTTAAATTCCTTACAGATATCAGAATGTTAAAATAACGCTTACCTCGGTGTCGCAGTCTAACAGATTATTTGAAATCTCGAAGTCACGTCATCAAGCAGTCAACTCGTCAGTCAGTTTAAAACACGCGGCAAGCTCTGGAGCGAGCGCGCCGCACCGGCCGCGCCGGATACGATACTATACAGTGGTACGATTATATACGGTGCGTACGCACTTTGTATACACGTGGTTGAATGGAGCATATAAATGACGTAGCGCGGTCGGACTAATAGGCCTGTTTACTAATGTATTCACGGACCTTTAAATTTGCACACGGTTGTAAGCTCTGGCAAACAAACCGAGCGCAGTGTCTGCTACGGCCCTGCTACACACACTTTGTATACGGCGATGTGGGGAATGCGAGGAAAAAAAGGCTGATCATCGTCCTAATAAACTTCGTTTAAAACTGTTTGTTTTCCAACCTTAGGGTATATAATTAAAATAAATATAGTTTTTCTCAGTTGTACATGACAAATCTTCGATTTTATTTTCCGAAATCCGACGAAATATCGCAAAAATGGGAGGTAAGCATTGCTGTTACGGCACGTGTAACAGCGATTCACGGTACGCAGACAGACCCCATATGAATGGTGTGTTTTTCATCCCGTTCCCCAAACCAAAGACGAACCTGGAGAAGTGTAAAATATGGATTAAGAATTGTGGAAGAAAGGACTTTGGAATCGACAGGATTTCAAGGAATACCTACGTCTGTTCAAAACATTTTGTAGGTGAAAATGTCGTATAATCCGAAATCTGGTATACTTTCAAAGTTCTCGGTGTAGCCGGTGATTTTCATTGGGTCGTCGAACGAGCACCCCGCACGCTCCAACTTCTCCCGCAGCGACCGTGCGGAGTCGAAGCTCGCAAGGTCCGGGTCTTGGGGCAAAGCGATATCGGCCACAGCAGTCGCAAGTTGAACTAGTTTCTGTTTGTTGTACCCTGATGTCGTAACTCCTCTCTTTCTTAAATAATCGGTGAGCTCCTTCACTGTCCACTGCGAAAACGGCTTGCTGGAACTAGAACTCGATGTCGAAGGCGATGCCATTGTAGAAATTAGGGTGAAAAAACGTCGCGGTCGCTAGCAATGGCTTTGTATGTGTATAGCGTAGCGGGCATGGAAAAACAATGTGGCGACCGTGCCGCACCACGCAAAGCTTGCCCTACGTAGTAACAATCGCTAGGGTGCGAGGGATTATGACGTCACTCGCATATCATTAGTAAACAGGCCTATTGGGCTGGGGGAGGGGGGGGGGGGGGAAGGGGCACAAACATTATGTGAGGGGGAGGGGTCACTCCTTATGTATTTCTTTTTTCTTCAAATAATGTCACCTTATGTTTTCTATTTTTTCCTCAAAATTATTGGGGGCACGTGCCTCCTTCCATCGCTACGCCACAGGAGTGCATCAGTTGGACATACCTCGACCCCCCCCCCCCCATGCGTATGCATGTGGCCTTATTTCGCCAGCTGGTATTTTTTAAGAAATATTTATTTGGACATAAAAAAAAAAAATCAACAAAATACGTCTGAATAAAACGTTCTGTAAACGTTTTACAGGACCTATCCAAGAACGTTTAATTTGTAACGTCCAAAAAACGTTTTCTGAACGTCTTCAAAAGACCTAGCTCCGCAGCGAATGTAAGGTCCCAACTTAGACGTTATATACACGTTTTTTAAACGTTTAATATGGACGAAGACAAAACGTTTATTTTGTAACGTCCACAAACGTTTTGTAAACGTCCTATATCAAACGTTCTGTAAACGTCCTATATCAAACGTTCTGTAAACGTCCTATATCAAACGTTCTGTAAACGTCCTATACCAAACGTTTAATTTTGTAACGTCCACAAACGTTTTGTAAACGTCCTATATCAAACGTTCTGTAAACGTCCTATATCAAACGTTCTGTAAACGTCCTATACCAAACGTTTAATTTTGTAACGTCCAAAAAACGTTTTTTAAACGTTCTAAAAAACCTAAACTTTGACGTAAATGAGAAGTCCAAACTTTAACGTTATATAAACGTTTTTAAAACGTTCATTTAGGACGAAGACGTACAGGACCTAAAAAAAACGTTTTGAAAACGTTCTGAAAACGTTCTGTGTTTGCTGGGTGTGTGTAAACTGTTTCTCAAGTTCAATCTGCAAAGCAGATAAATACATATGCTGCTGCAGTCATCAAAGGGTTACTCTATAAGAACTAAATTCTAATTACAATGACCATCTGCTTATATCAGATATTTAATGCAGGCTCGGTATCGTACGAGTTGAGCCTGCAAGGCAGTCAGGTGCCCTCCACCAGCAGACTCATGACTAGTCAGGTGACCAGCAGGCTAACCAGTCAGGTGACCACTCCATCCAAGAGAAGACGTCTAGAGTCTGGATGGGAGCTTCTCAGGGAGTACATCTCTCAACCACTGCAGCATGCTTCCATCATTCCATGGTAAGATCCTCTTGATGCAATAATAATAGTGTAAACTTATAGAGCGCACATACCGTCAAGAGACGCTCATGGCGCTAGCTCAGCAATAGTTCTCTTTGAGCTCATTCATTCACTAATTTACTGTATAACCATGTATGTAGAGGAGGCGTGGTCTAGCGGATATGTCATCTGACTGTGGACCACATGGTTCCCATTTTGAGTCCTGCCATGACACTAATGTCTTTTGTCAAGACATTAATCTATATTTGCCACTCTTCACCCAGGTGAAGCAAATGGGTACTCGCTAGGAAGGAATCTTTGAATGCTTTAGCAGAGATGCCAACTGTTCCGTTTTATTGCTATGAATAGGGCAGTACGTTTTTTTGTAAGTTTTGTTTTTTTGTTTTTTTAAATAATTTTTAATTTTTTTTTTTATTGACATTTTTCGTAATTACCGATCATGGGCTCTGTGTCGTAAGTGTATTATGCACCTACGTTTTCAAACGATGCACGCAGGATGGTGATACGTGCCCCAAACTGCGCATATTGCGAACAAGCCACGTGTACTGTATGCACTTCGCGCTCCGGTCCGGGTACGTATATGTAGTACTGCCGGTTTTTTTAAGCTGCTCGATCGGGCGATATGTTAAGATGAGAGATTTTATTTAAAATACTGTTTTTTGTCGAAAAATACTGTTTTTTGCTCTTAAGAATACTTTTTGTTGTTGATGAAGGTTGGCATCTCTGTTTTAGCAACTCAGCTACAGCCAGGGTAATAAAATTATACCTTGTATTAAGCGCAGTAGAGTATATTCATGTAGAAGCTGCACTATATAAATAGACCTCTTATTGTAACCAGTTAGTTTTTTGTAATGTTGAAAGTGGTCCAGATTCATGCCACAAAATAGTAAGGAACAAATAATTTTTTCGAAGAGGGTGAAATTTTTGCTGCAAAATGGCCATCATCAACAATTTGCTAAAGTGCCTAGTTTTACATTCTGGAAGACAATTGTCGACGGGCTTTGGAGTCAGCCTGTCCTATTTAAATTGGTAAGACTGATATTTTTATCTTGTGTTACATTCTGTAGATAAATGATCAATGCTTAACATGGAACTTGGAAATGGAATGGAAATTAGTTGTACGCCATGTTACATTAAATGGGGCAAACATTCAGAACCAATATCTTTATCTTTTGAATTGAAAGATTTGAATGCCCTCTTTCTTCTTTGCAAGCTATTCAATAACGAACAACATATCTTGCGTGAAAATTAACACAAAAATACTTATGTGATTAACAGTGGCATTTTCACTCCATGAACAGGTTACAGCTACTTGCAGCAATAGTAACAAAGTATCCTAAAGACCTCCCAGAAGAAGAGTATGCCCTCTTTGTTTCAGCCCTGCACAACCTCCAGGCCCACAGCAAGAGGTATGTATCATAATAGAAGACATTCATTGTGTGTGTTCATTTGATATATTATATTGTGCCCTCTCAGGCTTATCTTCTTTCTCATGCGCATTTGTATTTCCTTATCTTCTCAACCCCACATGCAGCTCATCCTCTTGTATTATTTTATGTACCCCCGATCTCTCACTTCTTTTATGACATTGTCTATTCTTTGCATTGTGACCGTGTTCTCCTATCTCTGCCATGCAAAGTACTGTCTTGTCCCGTTCTCATCTCTGTTGGCATTCCCCTTATTTCCTATTTTGTAGTCCCTTGTGTAGTTAGGAATTTGTGAATTTGATTACTCATTTTTTTCTGAGTATCATTTGAGTGTCCACAATTGTACAAGTATAACTTTTTAGTAGACCCCTCTCCTTCCAAAATGTATTCCTAAATCGTTGTAAACGTTTATAATGGATTTGTAATGTTTTGTTGGAAACATAAATTAATAGAAATTGAATTGAAGCCCATGGTAATGAGAGAATTTGATAGTCGATGGGTTAAAATAAGAGAAGAGTGATTGGAAGATTAGTTACATATGTTACTACCTTTGTCAGATTGATGGTGCAAAACATGTTTCTCTCCCTTATGCCTAAGTCACATTTGCCGCCGCGGCCGTGAGGTCTAAATCATGTACGGTTAATAATAATAATAATAATAATGATATGTTTTGTTTTAATACCCAGGGTAGCCTCATCAGTATACATACTGTTCTCCTGAGGATTATATCATTACCACAGCAATTAAATTGGTGAGAATTGGATGGGGAAAAATTCCTCTAGTACGCAAGCAATTAGATCGGCCTAAAAAGATAGGGATATGCTCTAGGGTGTGTTACACCCTCAAATGTAATAACTCCCACAAATGTAATAACGCCCACAAATGTAATAACACTTTACCCACAAATGTAACAACACCCACAAATGTAATAACACTTTACCCACAAATGTAATAATTTCACCCACAAATGTAATAATGACTTTACCCACAAATGTAATAAATTTTAAGTGATATTTTGAATCACCCACAAATGTAATAATGACTTTACCCACAAATGTAATAAATTTGAAGGGATATTTTGTCGAATTTAAAACTAAAACCCTGTAATAAAGCTGGGTATAGCGCGCAGTCTTTGCTCCAGACCCGGTTATTTAAAAAAAAAAAAAAAGTCTTCAAAACTAAGACCCCACCATCTTCCAAACTAAGACCCGGTAATAAAGCATGGGTTTAGAGCGTAGTTTTTCTTCCAGACCCGGTTATTTCAAAACTAAGACCCCATCATGTTATTCCTGTGGAAGAACATATATAAGTATTGAGCGTAGTCTTTCCTCCAGACCCGGTTTTTCAAAAGTTAAAAAACAAACAAAAAACAAAACAAAACAAAACAAAACAAAAAAACCTTTTAAACTAAGACCCCTCTATCTTCCAAATTAAGACCCGGTAATAAAGCATGGGATTAGAACGTAGTCTTTACTTCAGACTCGGTTATTTAAAAAAAAAAAAAATTCAAACTAAGACCTCACCATCTCATTCCTGTGGAATAACATGGGTATAGAGCGTAGTCTTTCCTCCAGACCCGGTTATTTCAAAGGAAATAGAAATTTAAACAAATCTTCGAAACTAAGCCCATCATCTTATTCCTCTTTTTTTTTCATTTAAAAAATAAATTACATTATTACATATGTGGATACAACACGTCACAAATAAATGATTGGTCGGCGGTCACACGAACTGACGAATCAGTCAAAATGGTCCATATATATAACACACAGAGGAGGGACCGATTCGATGGTTCGTTGACCGTCGACGATTTCTTAATCATGTAAATATTCTATTGTAAACAAACAAAAGGGTATCAACTGGGTTAAAGAGCTTCCCTCTTATACAAAACTCCTAAACGAGGACCCGAACAAGGTCCTTGGATGGAAATCTCCTTTCGAGATTTTCTTTAGTAGGAAACCAGAACAAAATTATATCTCCCGTCAAAAAACAAACTATACTATCCATGGTTGGGAAAAGAATGTACAAGCTGTTCGAAGAAAGGCTTACAAGGCTTTGCAGCGTGTAAAAAAAAGAACGATTAGATCCCAGGAAAAAAAACTTAATGTACCAAACATACCAGATCAGGTAAAGGTTGTTAATATTCTTTATCTCATTGTATAATTAAAATAATTATTTCCTTTTGATCAGTCATACTTCATTTCAACTCCGTCTACTCTTAAAGCATCTGAAAAGTATTACTGAAAAACTTTTGGAGTTGTACGTGTTAAGTAGTTTTATATGGACGAATACTAAGTTACAGAAAGCCAGGTACATTTAGTATTTCGGCATCTTGTTCTCTTGTTTTTCCTAGCTTAGAAGAATTGTCACGTGTTAGGTTGTTTGCGTTTTATATCAAGTTCAGTTGATGTTATCAGGTTCAATATTGCCCAAATTATAACCTTGTTTGCTTGTAAAAGACATGTGAGTTACTCCACCTTTTTATACGTAATAATTATTTTGGTTCTGTTACCGTCTGTATATTAATGAAACAACCTCTTCATTCGTTTGGAATAAAATACTTTCTATCTTACAAAATCTATGTATCCATCATTGCATTTAATACTATAAAACCATAACCTCTGCAATTTACTCACATTGATTGAGAGAGTATATAGATATTTTATCAGTCAAAGGGTTCTGCAATCGTTCATCCAAAACATGCAAATATGTTTCGCGCGATCTCGTTATACAGCTATTTATGATTTGTTATATGAAAGTATGCGTTGTTATTTGCTTGTTAACCGATTATCATACCCCCCAAAAAGAAAAAACAGGGTCATAGTACATAATAAATATAAGGTTTAATGTGTAAATCATCAGGGATAATTATGTTATAATAATTAATCTCAAGGGAGATATGCTGCCGGCGAAGAAGCAAATGGAGGAGAAGCAAATGGAGGAATAGAAAACATTATAAAAAAAAGCTGAAGATGGAAAACGACATTGCCAGATAGACAGAGAGACAGACAGGGAGAGGGAAAGAGAGAGAGAAAGAGAAAAAAAAAAAGGGGGGGGGGGGGGAGGGGGCGGGAGAGATAGAAAGTTGGACGTAGTCCGTACTGTATTTATTTATATGATTTTTGTCTCTCCGATCAACGGTCAACGAACCATCAAATCGGTCCCTCCTCTGTGTGTTATATATATGGACCATTTTGACTGATTCGTCAGTTCGTGTGACCGCCGACCAATCATTTATTTGTGATGTGTTGTATCCACATATGTAATAATGTAATTTATTTTTAAATGAAAAAAAAGAGGAATAAGATGGTGGGTCTTAGTTTCAAAGATTTGTTTAAATTTCTATTTCATTTGAAATAACCGGGTCTGGAAGAAAGACTACGCTCTATACCAATGTTATTCCACAGGAATGAGATGGTGAGGTCTTAGTTTGAAGATTTTTTTTTTTTAAATAACCGAGTCTCAAGTAAAGACTACGTTCTAATCCCATGCTTTATTACCGGGTCTTAATTTGGAAGATAGAGGGGTCTTAGTTTAAAAGGTTTTTTTGTTTTGTTTTGTTTTGTTTTTTTGTTTGTTTTTTAACTTTTGAAAAACCGGGTCTGGAGGAAAGACTACGCTCAATACTTATATATGTTCTTCCACAGGAATAAGATGATGGGGTCTTAGTTTTGAAGATTTTTAAAAAGTTTTGAAATAACCGGGTCTGGAAGAAAAACTACGCTCTAAACCCATGCTTTATTACTGGGTCTTAGTTTGGAAGATGGTGGGGTCTTAGTTTTGAAGACTTTTTTTTTTTTTTAAATAACCGGGTCTGGAGCAAAGACTGCGCGCTATACCCAGCTTTATTACAGGGTTTTAGTTTTAAATTCGACAAAATATCCCTTCAAATTTATTACATTTGTGGGTAAAGTCATTATTACATTTGTGGGTGATTCAAAATATCACTTCAAATTTATTACATTTGTGGGTAAAGTCATTATTACATTTGTGGGTGATTAAAAATTATTACATTTGTGGGTAAAGTGGTTATTACATTTGTGGGTGAAATTATTACATTTGTGGGTAAAGTGTTATTACATTTGTGGGTGTTGTTACATTTGTGGGTAAAGTGTTATTACATTTGTGGGCGTTATTACATTTGTGGGAGTTATTACATTTGAGGGTGTAACAGGGTGACCCTGAGGCCACCGCAGATCCTTTGCACCCTCCGCAGGTATCTCACGATTTTAAGGGCCTACAGCGGCCGTATCCTAGCCGTAAAGCAAATGTGACATAGGCATTACCGGTATACAATCTACATGGTGGCTAATAACTTTCAAAAGTACCCAAATTGTTTTCTATTCTCTGTCTGATACTGTAGGTCCCAGTTACAGAGCCATGTGTTGAGATGTCTTCAATGTATAGCAGCTAGCCAGGTATCAAGACAAGAGTTCTCACAGCATACCAAAGACCAGCTCAGCAGAGAATGGAGTAAAGTATGGAGTGCAACTATCAGGTTTGTAGCAGATTTATGTAGTTGGTTGAATGTAATTCTAAATGAATTAATCTCATTGTTATATATCGATTAAGCAACAAGATACTAATAGCCACTCCTACCACCCATCCTCTCCAACCGGGGCTATAGAAAGAATAAGAAAGATAACCAATGGGTTTTTTTCAAGGCTACTAACAATTCTTTTCAGGACTTGCCAATCCTCCCCCTCTCTCAAATGGTGCAACCACAAGTCTACCGTATAGATAGTAATATTAATGATAATAATATTCTGTGTGTATATAATGCTTAATTCTTTGACGATGTCTTTAAGCGCTTTACAGATATATTATTACCTCGGTCAACGGATTCAGGCTTGCCTGCACACAATGTATGTCCAGGGCTCGAATTACCCACCGGCAATCGGCAATTTGCCGCCATGCCCCTCTCACTGGCCGGAATGCCCTTTTCAAAATCAAACCGTTTACGGCCACAATATTTTAATCCACAAAATTTTGCCGACATTATAGTCATCGTAAGCCAACCCGACTGTAATGTTCAAAAAGGTTTTGTTGCCCATACGGAGATCTAAAAACAATACGAATCGGCAAGGTTTTTGTGCCCCTACGGAGATCTAAAAACAATAATAATCGGCAAGGATTTGTTGCCCCTACGGAGATCTAAAAACAATAATAGTCGGCAAGGTTTTGTTGCCCCTCCGGAGCTCTAAAAACAAAAATAATCGGCAAGGTTTTGTTGCTCCTACGGAGATCTAAAAACAATAAGAATCGGCAAGGTTTTGTTGCCCCTCCGGAGCTCTAAAAACAATAATTATCGGCAAGGTTTCGGTGCCCCTACGGATCTTTAAAACAATAATAATCGGCAAGATTTTGTTGCCCCTACGGAGATCTAAAAACAATAAGAATCGGCAAGGTTTTTGTGCCCCTACGGAGATCTAAAAACAATAATTATCGGAAGGTTTTGTTGCCCCTACGGAGCTCTAAAACAATAATAATCGGCAAGGTTTTGTTGCCCCTACGGAGCTCTAAAAACAAAAATAATCGGCAAGGTTTTGTTGCCCCTACGGAGTTCTGAAAAACAATAAGAATCGGCAAGTTTTTGTTGCCCCTCCGGAGCTCTAAAAACAATAATTATCGGCAAGGTTTTGGTGCCCCTACGGATCTTTAAAACAATAATAATCGGCAAGGTTTTGTTGCCCCTACGGAGATCTAAAAACAATACGAATCGGCAAGGTTTTTGTGCCCCTACGGAGATCTAAAAACAATAATTATCAGCAAGGCTTTATTGCCCCTACGGAGATCTAAAACAATGATAATCGGCAAGACTTTGTTGCCCCTACGGAGATCTAAAAACAATAATTATTGGCGAGACTTAATTGCCACTATGGAACTTCTAAATTAATTGGCGGGACTTAATTGCCGATACGGAGATATGAAAGGATATATCTTCATCCAAATGACTGAAACGTTTGGCACAAAAACCGTAATGACTCAGGCTTAGTTTTTCAATCCATCCTTTTTATTTGGACCAATCAATATCGGGAAGTTTTGTTTACCCATCGTTGGTTCAACATCTTCACTTCGCGTTGTGACCTTTTTTGGTGCGTTTTCACAGTTTTTAATCAGTGAAAAAGGAGCAGACAAAAAACATTTTTGAAATTCAGACAAGGATTAAGAGTCGAAAACGGTACAACGAATCGTCTTCTTTCTCTAATGATTTAATGAAACGTAAAAGCTTCCGCGCTTCGCGCGGGAGGGAAAAAACTGTATTCATGCAGACAAGGATTATTTTCGAGAACGGTACAACGAATCGTCTTGTTTCTCTAATAATTAAATTAAATGTCAAAGCTTCCGTACTTCGATCGCGCAGGAGGTGGGGTAACTGAATTTAGAAAAGGATTAAGAGTCGAGAACGGTACAACGAATCGTCTTCTTTCTCTAATGATTTAATTAAACGTAAAAGCTTTCGCGCGAGCGGATGGGAACTGAATTCAGATGAGGATGAGGGGTCGAGAACGGTGTAACGAATCGTCTTCTTTCTCAAATGATTTAATGAAACGTAAAAGGAGGGGAACTGTATTCAGACGAGCAGGCACGTACGCAGGGGGGGGGGGGGGCGTTTGGGGCGTTGAACCCCCCCTTTTTTTGTGATGTTTTTTTTTTTTTAAATGAAACACACACACACAAGAAAATTATGCCAATGGCTGATCTAAAAAAGGTGACCTCACCCCCCCCCCCCACCCCAAAGGGAACAAAATGTCAAATTTTCAAATTTTGAGACCAAAAAACAAAAAAAAAGTGTCCTTTTACCCCCCCCCCCCCGCTTATTCAGCGGCTGGCTGAGTCGTTGCGATTTGTGCCCCCCCCCCCTGGGCGCACATATCCCCCCCCCCCCCCCCCCCACCTTGAAAACAATGGCGTGAGGTGATTTTACGCGCACTTTCCACGTTGGCCTTAGTGCCCCTTAGGATAGATTTGTGCCCCTTTCAGTGGATTTGTGCCCTCTCAAAAAAGTGGCCTTGACCCAAATTTGATGTAATTCGAGGCCTGTATGTCATTCTCCACTCCCTGGGGAGCATTCCAGCCAGGTGTCATTTTACAGATGCTCTTAATGTTGAGCAAACTACATTAACGCTCGCATCCTACCAGGTTCCCATTTCACATCTGGTTGGAGAGTGATAAATGTAGATTCAACGTCTTGCCGAAGGACGTTAGTGCAGGGCTGGGATTTGAACCCTGTACCTTGTGATCTATAGTCTGGTGACTTATCTACCAGACCACAACACCTCTGAAAATTTCTGAATTTGATTGTACTATTTGCAATTTCAAGCAAGAAGATAAGATAAGTGTCAAGGAGGCTTTAGGAGGCTTTGAAAAACCACATCATACCTGCAAACAGTCTCCAAACTACCCGTTTATCAATATAATCTAGGGGTATTTTTTTCTTTTTTTATTTGTTCAGTCTATTGTCAGTGTAGTGTTGGACTCATCCATGTTACCTGGGTATTAATGAGGCATTCACCCAAATATGCCCACATTTGATGCAAACAACTTTCTTTTAATGTTCAATAGAACAATCTGCCTTCATTCTGCTGAGGATGAAGGATTTGACCTCTTGACCTCTTTGGTGCATCATGGGATTGTGAAGCCTGATCAGGAAGTCTGGAAGCTCTTTCTGCCAGATGTTACACAGCCTTCAAGGTGAGCTATGTTGCTATCACATACATTTTTGCTTTGGATACTTCAGATTCCAACCTTTTTTAAAATATATGATAATGATGCCTTTAGTTTACTCCACTCAGATATCATGTAATGCTACTCTTGGTTGGTTTTTGTAAATAGTTGTTAAATACCATTATTTGATTCAATAAGTTGTTCAACATAATTATGTAAGTTCTTATCTTTGTTTGTGCATTTGTATAATATGTGGTTTTCAGTTAAACATTCCTAATTTCATTCACTTTGCTCGTCAGAACCGCTTCTTTAAAGATTAATTTTCTTACTACGTCAAGAAATTAGAGGGCTTAGTACTCTCAAAACACAGTTTCCATTGGATTACCAACGATATTTTTTTGTAAAATCTACTTTCCTGTATGTCTCTCCCATTTCTTATAGGTGTTCTGTGACCTTCCTGTTGACCCTGTTGACCTCTCACCCCATTCCTGAGAACCATGTCTGCCAAGTGGGCTTGCTAGCCTCTTTGACAGGTGTTCAGAGGGGCCAGTATCCACTCAGACACCAGCTACTCAACTGGATCTTGCCTGCAGAAGAAGTAGAAGATGCTGGGGAAAGACTAGCAGTTACACCTCTTATATTGAAAAGGTAATGATAGTAATATTATAATAATATTCAGTTCTTATATGGCGCATATCACATTAATTATAATGTCCCTATGTGCTTCCAAAGAGCTTTTGGAAATTCTTACCCTAGCTTTAGCTCTGGCAGCCGTTATCAGCACACAGTGCATTTCAAGGAATAATCCTACCAGGTACCCATTTACCTTACCTGGGTTGAGTATGGCAAATGTAGATTAATGTCATGCCAAAGGACAATAGTGCCGCGGCGGGACTCGAATCACAGACCTTGTGATCAACATTCCGGTGACGTATCCACTCGACCAGTAAATGTACTTCATATTTTGATATGCTGTAACCAAGTGAAAGTCTTCCATGCATGATTGAAACTACCTGTCAGGACAGCTTGATGATTTTACCATTATTGTATCGAAAGATCTTGATTTGTTCCATTTTCCTTTGTCCATTTGGCAGCAAGTGCGCATTAAAGAAGAAGTTACGATACTGGTTCAAATCAATTGCAATTCCACTTAAAATTGAAATCAACCGTTTGTAACTTTGTGATTGACTAGAATACTTGTTATAGATTTTTTTCTCCACACATTGACCTTAACAAACTACAGATTTTGAAATTTGATACAGATTGATGCAATCGCTGTCATTATCACCAAATGTCAAATTTTTTCTTTTGTGTGTGTTTGTTTTCTTGTTTTGTCATGTTTCCCATTGCATTTTGATATGGTACTTGTTTTAAAACAATAATTTTACTTCAACATGTAAAGTAACTGATATTGTTCCCTCTATCAGTGTTCCAAGGGACCTACTGGCCAATCTCCTGACAACCTTGTTCACAAAAAACTGCAGAGGGCAGCAGCTTGGCATTGCGTTCGCTGCTCAACCAAACCCAGAGAATAGCTCCTCTCGACTGAGCTTCGTAGAGGAACTATACCTCAAGGCTTCCTTTCACATTCCACTCACCAAGGACTCGCAAGTGAATGCCGTAGGGCGTGACACAGCAAGAGCGCCCTCAACGGAGGGTGCAGTGATCATGATGGTCGTTCAGAGTGTCTTGGAGAGGTTGGGACATGTGGTCAAACTTGTGACCAACTCCCAGTGCAAGGAGGTAGGTACAAAGAAAGGACAGTTCAAATCATTATTTTTATTTACTTTGTTGATGCGGAGAAATCAATCATTTTCAGAATGTTATTATGTTTGTGACGATGTACATTTGATATTATTGTATTATGTATTTCTTCTTGTATTATGTATATGTATGTACAATGACTGTAAAACCATTGAAAAAAGAATTTCCTGAAAGGGACAATAAATTTTAATTCAATTCAGTTCAAAGTGAGGATATGTTGTGAATTTGTTCCACTCTGGCATACCTCTGTAGAATGAGCATTACCTAGAGACATCGCGTGTTTCATTAATATGTTGGATCAATAAACTCTTGTTTTACTAATGGAAAAAAGCTCTAAGAATTTAGTTGCTGCAAGATCATCCACTCCTAATGCTGTTTAAAACAAAATATTGTATTATCTGTTTTAGGTGGATCACTATGAGATGTCAGGCCAGCTAGCTTTTATGTTGTGTAGAGTCTTGGAAAGAACTATCAGATACAGTGAGAAGACAGCAAGAGAGGCAATGAAGGTCCCCCTCAAGAAACACATAACGGTACAGTCAAACCTGTCTTAGCGGCCTATTCTCTCTTAAGGCCACCTGTCCATAGTGGTCTTTTATATTGTCACCCTCCAGAAAGAATTTTGTGTTGTTGAACCTGTCTAGAAAGGCCACTTGTTTATAGTGGCCTTTTATATTGTCAACCTCTTCAAAAGAAATCAAATATGTGTTGTAGAACCTGTCTAGAAAGGCCACCTGTCTACAGTGGCCACTTTCCTATTTCTCTTGGCCTTGGATGACCTTCATAGACAGGTTCACTATATTTCAGTTTGATACCCTAACCTCGTTATTTGAATGCTTCTTAATAAAAGCATACACAGTTTTATCTTAATCCAGTAGATATTGAGAATAATGTTTCCTGTGGTAATAGCACAACACTAGAGACCCTACAGTGTGTAGAACCCTTGCTAGCACATTATAATAACACACTCATGTTGCAAATAGATTCATCTACAATGTTATTAAACAATTAATCTCAGGTTCTCCTGAAGAGATTTGCATTGGGCTTCAAGGTGCTTGAAATCCAGTCAGACCTTACACCAGACAGTTCCATCAGCCGAGCGCACTCCCTCATGTCACTCTGCACTGTGCTGTTACCCCTTTATGCATGCCAGCCTGGACAGCAGGGGGAGGCAGGTCAAATGGTGGCAAACCTTGTGAGATCATGCACACCTGCTGAGCTGCTGGATGCTCTGCTGGATGTGCTACATAAAAGGGTGAACGATTTTCTTCAAAATTATGAATATAAGTAATAACCATGAATGATAATACACTGTTGTAGTAATGTTGATAAGGATAACAGTCTATCTATTACCAGTCTAACTGTTCACTGTGACATAAAGGGAACTTAGCTAGAGTGAATTATGGCAGCCTTGAAGTCAACCAAATAGGTGGGATTTTATTTCTCTTGAAAAAGACTTAAAATGTCACAGTTCACAAGACAGGCAGAAAACGTACAGAACCCACAGACTGTCTTGAAAACATCAACACGCTTACCTACTTATCTAACTATTTCATTTTATTCATTTCCTCATCATTTCTGATTATGAGTCTCAGTTCATCATGTCTTCCATTTTCTTGCTGTTGTAGGGGTCGTGTCAGAAGCAGGGGTCAAAGGTCACCAATCACGACCCCTTTGGGGATTCCATGGAGCTTGGATCCGATGACGAATTTTCCAGCACGCAGCAGGCCCAGGGCGACCTGGATGATGATTTTGGTGAGGTCACCACCATCTCGGCTCAAGCGACCAACAGCGCCTCCGAGAAGAAGAGACACAAGTCCAGAGAAGATTCAATGACAGGTAAGAAGATTCTATAGGTCTGGGGGGCGTTTCACAAAACCTGTCATCAATGACAAATTACAGTTTTTGTTATAAGCTACTGAAATCCTTGCTTCTGATTGGTTATCTGCAGATTTGTCACTGAATTTAGTCATTTGTTATTGAAAAAAGGCTTTGTGAAACGGATCCCTGATCAACGATTCACAAACAAAAGATATCAACGTTCTTTCTGGAGAAAGATACTTGTTTTCTTGTTTGATAAGATGAGTTCAATTATATGCATTTAAGTTATTGTTCAGTGTTTTTTTTAACCAATGGAATAACTCAAATTAATTGAATAACCCAAAATATCTTGAGTTGGGGTGGAAATCAAAATGTACCCATTGGGTAAACATGCATCTACAGTTATGGGAAATGTCTGTGTTTGTGTATTTGAAAGAAGCACCTAAACATATCTTAAAGTTAATATTACAATATTTTGAAATTCAACCATTCCATTGATATAGGCATTATCCAACATATGGGTATTTTTCTTCTTTTTTGGCATGACTTTTTTTTCTTTCATTTCCAATATAGATTTATACATAAATGAGCAACTAATTAAAACAAATTATGATTTAGATATGATTTTCCCTTTTTCAATACTTGCAGGTACGCATAGCATGCTTTCCATTGAATCTCTCCCACATGAAGAACAGCTAGCTATCTCCAGTGCTAAGGTTCTGTCATCGTGGTGCTGGTCATGTGACTTCAGTGATCAGGTGACCAGTGAGTCTAGAGACAATAGGACTGCTGTCACACAGAGGTTGCTCAAGATGTTGGATGATGAAGAGGTAAGGGTTTTGTTGTTGTTTTTGGAGTGATTATGATATAATTATTCATGATGCAGATTGGTTGGGGCTTGAGAAAGTCAATACGAGTGGATGACAACTCGCCTACTATTAAAATTGTAACGTAAGTAGAAGCCCTAACTACATGTTTTGATCTTTTTCCCATCTTTTTCATCTTGTTCAAACTTAGGTTATTCAGTGATGCCTGCAATTTTTAATAATTTGCTCTTTCTGGATATAAATAAAGAGTGATTCTGAACACTTGTACCTTATTCAGTTGAAGTTTCCTTCTCTTCTCTAAAATTAACAAGAACAAGTTGTCCTATTAAGTAAAATTTTGAAATTGCAGCTGATACATATTTGGAGAAAGAGGATTATCTTTTTTCATGCCAAGCATGATAAATCATGCCCAGATGTTATTGTGATATATGATTTCTGCTTCCTGTATTTCTTACAGGATCGGGATTTGACAAATTCCTATGATGTCCAGTTGGTGAGTTTATATTTATAGTAACATATACAGTTTATTGTCTGGAAGTGTGTGTAGAGACCACTCTCTCTTTTTTTTCTCCCTTTTTCTATATATTTATAAGAACATTTCTTTCTCAATACATGTGTTTGACTTGTCATTTTACTTCTAGATCGTGATGGTCTTTTATATAGATGTTGTTAGTGTACGTGCATATTATATTGAATCTGTTAATTGAAATGTGGTTTTGGATCTGGATGTATACAAATCATGGCCCTACTGGGTATTATGCCAGTGGACGTCGGTTTTCATTTGTTAAAAAGACCATGAACTACAAATGGAATCCATTCAATACTTCCATGCATCAGCTCTGCTCCCGACTCATAATGATTAAATCTATTCCCTTTAATTGTTAGATTTCTTTTCCACACCCTGTCATTAAGTCCTTTGCAATCTTATCTTCCCCTTTATACATCCATCTATATCCCTCTCAAAATCATAATCTTCACAACATCTTTTAATATATTTTCATTTTTTAACTTAGTTCTTTTCTGTGGTATCCAGTCTCAGAGAAGAGTCTAGTCATATTCATGATGATGAGCTCAATGGTATTCTGCTGGTATGGAGGTTAGTCCTTTATCTGTTATTTGGTGAAATGTGTTAACTTTGTAATGATTTTTGAAAGATATGAATGAAAGAGGAAATATTTGTGACGTGTTTAAAGATAAAGACCAGTTATGGTCATGCGATTGCATTGTGAAAGAAATGTTGTGGAATCGATCAGAAAAGGTTGATCATCTAGCATATAAATATTGGCATGTACGGCAAGGTTCTGGAATCATCAAAACGATAAGAAATTTGGCCCAGTCTTGGTAAAGCTACAAGCACTGTACACAGAAAGATGTATATGGGACTACGCGACACGTGCGTTATATCTATCAGGTCCAAATAGATATAATAATGTACCAAATATATCAATAAGTAGGCGGTTTCTCAGCAAATTTGTATGATCACGTATTAGTCAAAACATATATCTTTCACATGATTGGTAATAAGAGCTTCCATTTCATTTTTGAGAGGGGGGCGTTTTCAAAACTAGTTTTTACCTTTAAAGCAGTGATACATTAATTTGTATATCAGAGAGGAAGTGCGAAACCCGTTCGGACACGTTATTGAGCGGAAATGGAAGATCCTTCAATAAGTAAGATCTGGATAAATCCTAGATATAAATTATTTTGACTTTCGCATTCCTGATTATTGTATTAGGTTGATAGGCCTACCAGAGTTAGGATTTTACCAAATAAGAAGTAAAATTATACTTTTGATGTTTTTTATGTTCATGTTTCTACAATACTTGCTAGTCTATGGAATATGAGATGACCATACTTTGGACTAGCCCATGTACAGTACACGCCGAATATCTCCGCAACACGATTTACACGATTCAAAATTTACACGATTCGATTGCTCGCTCGAATCGTGTAACCATTTTTTTTACACGATTCGTCTTTTGCCAATTGATCGGAATTTGAATCGTGTAAACGTGTAATCGTGTAAAATTACACGATTCCTCAATTCAGGTCGAATCGTGTAATCGTGTAATCTGCCCGCCGAAAATCTCCGCAACACGATTACACGATTTAAATTTACACGATTCGATTGCTCGCTGGAATTGTGTTGATTCAAGCCGTCGAAGATGGCGTTATCAACAAACTCATAATAATGCTTACCATTTTGCCGAGCGTCCTATCACTCCACCATCGGCTGGTAGCAAGTAAGTAGGGAGGGAGGGGGAGGGGGGGGGGGGGGGTAGCGTTGGTGTGGTGGAGATCAAAATTAATTAGGCCAGATAATGGACTAGTTGAGTAGAAGCAAGAATTGCCAAGAGCTGAGGGGGGAGGGTGGATTGAACGAGGACAACGGGGACGAGCAAAGACGACGCTTTATGTCTCTCTTATATATTAGTAATTGTGGTATTTGTCTCTAGTTTTATTTTAGACTGTTTGAAAATTCAAAAAACCAGTCCACTTCCCGAAAAGCACTCTCGGATGTTATCCTAGGTGAGAAAAAAGACAAAGGCGATGAACGACGAGAGAAGGGGGGGGGGGGGGGTTGGGACTTTTTATTTCTAAGTTGTAAATATAAAAACAAATATTATTACAAAACTCAAAGGAGGGCTAGTACAACTAATTATGTTGTGATAATTTACATTACAAGACAGAACCATTTAAAATAAGGGACACCAGCTCATTCGTTACTATAAAGATCGTTATACTATGTTTTTGATATCGACATTATCCATGACTGGGCGAGGGGCGGTCATCTGTTCTCACGAGAGTTTCGGACTTTGGCTGATACTTTTTATGTAATTATCGGCTTGCAAAGAGGTCACAAACAATTAGACTTTGATTATTTATTGCTTTGCCTCACTATTTATAAAGGCAAAATAGAACTGAATAAATACTGAGATTCTAAGTTTCTAACCCACAACTCAAACGTTGTGTAACGCCGTCTTTATCGATTGAGCTATAACGATGCGTGCCTTAATAAATAGTGAGGCAAAGCAATTGATAATCAAAGTATAATTGTGACCTATTTGCAAGCTTTTCGTAGCTTGTTATATATGGAAATGAGTTCATACTGGAATCTAGGCTCGCTTGAGTACGACAGAAAAAATAAGAGGCGGTCCGGACCTGTCGTGGGATGAAGAAAAAAAACCGGCCGCGCCAACCAATCTGCAAGATTGCTTTGAGGGAAGCATTGTTTTCCGCCTGAACAATGGTGTCAAAGTGCCGTTCGCTACAACTTGAATTGCTTGCAATCAGACAATGGGGCGTTAAGCGGGCATGAAAACTAGTGTCCCTTTAGTTTAAGGACACTAATGACAACAATACCACATCATCCCGGACAGGGGCTTTTAGTTGGGATGGGAGGTTGAATTATTGTTGGTCAATGATTATAATGTGAGACAATCAAAGTGACACAGAGCCCATAGAGTATGAAAGCTTTTGAAATCACTATAATACATAAATTGTTATACCAAAATGTTTGATGTTTGTGGAAATAACGCAACGTCAAGTTTTTATAATTCATTCGTGATCAATATGTGCTATGGATTTGAAAGTGCGGGAGGCCGCGTGACCCCGATTCGCACATTAAATGCATGTCTATAAAAAAAAAAATCTGGAATTGGATGATTGACCTTGGAAATCCTAGTTGGTGCCATTAAACTACATCCAGTAAGGAATAACTGTGATTTATATTAAAAATTGTGTCCACTACCTTTTAACTAAATCCCGCTGGTAATAACAGCAACAACACAAAAACAAAAACAAATATGGTCAATCTTACGAGTAGAGCAATAAAGGCTTCGATTCAAACAGCAATACCAAATTACTCTCTTGTTACATATATAATTATAATAAGGGTGGGGGCTACATCCTGCAAGCATTGCTTCAATAGTAGACCCTCCTGCATTTTTACACCGAATTACTTAAATATCTATATTTGAAAAATACATCATAGGTATTGAATCTCCTTCTTCTTCTTCCTACTATGCTTTTACTTTTCTTTTCTTTTCTACTTCTTTGCCTCCTCCTCATTCTGCTTTGCGTTGCATTTTTTTTATTCACCTTGCCATATTGGTAATGTACATGTATGTATTTTGTTAACTGTAGGGCCCCGCTCACGAGCTTAGTTTCTAAAGGGGTCCTAAAACCATTCATTTTATGATGTAATTAAGTTAATATATGTCGATTAATGTACTATTACCAGTCTCTTTTTAGTAAAAGGTTATCATGTTTTGTGTGGTTTTGAATAAAAATGAACTTGAACTTGCCTTAAGTTATAACTTTTCTTACTGGTTTCTCTTTCCTACTCAATAGTGTTTTTATTTCTGTTCAACCGACGCTGTCTTGGATTTCGTTTTCTTATACATGTATGTAGTATTTGTTTTTATATTTGTATTTTCACTTATTTGTCAAACATCATTCATTACCCCCCCTCTCTATTTTCTCTACGAAATGAGTTACTGCGATCCAACAAATTTTGTAAATGTAAAGACAAGCAGTTGTAACGCATAAACAATTTCAAATTATGTTCCTGTGTGTATATTCTTATCAATAGCTGTCGAAATATATTACATCACTATAATAACACTATTCAAATACTCTAAATCATGAATCTGAAGCCATTTCACGGCACCTCGTTATTCCCAGTTTCCAAATCAAATTTCATCATTATAGCGCCGTAAAAGTGTATACCATTATTATATCACGTAATTAATTTCTCTGCATAGTTTTCTTTCATGATTTTAATTTTGCTTCTTCGTTTCGCAATCGTTATTATAATACTCGTGTTTCACACCTTGAAATAACAACAATAATAACAACAAACCCAGGTGCATGGTAAAAACAGATCAAGATAATAAGTAAAAGAAATTTAGATTAACCAGTCATAAAAGAACAAGGTATTGCAGATAATGACCCTAAATGATATGAAAAAACAGCAGAAGCTATTAACAAGCTGTTTATATCAATAACAAAAGACCTCAGACCCCTGGACACGAGCAGATTTATACATGTACCTGCATTCTTACCTTCACAATCAATATACCAGAGGTCCAGCAATATGAGGTTTTCAACATGCTCCAAAAGATAAAAAGTAACAAAGCAGGATTGAAAGAAGATTTTCCACCTCGTATTAAGTTCGTGAATTTGCATATGAATTAAGCCTGTAGCAGATATCTTAAATGCATCTTTTCATCAGGGCATAGCATGGCAGTGGAAAAGAAGTCAACTTATTCCAATCCCAAAACCTCAATCACCAACAACTGAACAACTACGCCCCATAGCGTTAACTATTATAGTCGTATCTCAAAAATGGCCGAATCTTTTATAGCCAAGTGGCTTCTGGAAGACATATATAAGTACATTGACCCTCACCAATATGGCAATAGACCTGGTTTATCAACATCTCACTATCTTGTTAGACTATTGCATAACATTTTTGAAAATTGTGAGAGACCAAAATCTAGGCCTATGTCAACTCAGAAAAGGATATGTAAAATCATCCTAGGGAAAAGTTCTATAAATTATGAAGACGCCTTAAATTAAACGATGCCAGCTTGAACGATTACAAATAAGGCGTGAAAATTCCTGGATTCCTGAACGATAAATCGTTGGCATGTCATTACGAAATAAACACAAGTATAGTCAATATAAATGCAGAACCTCTCGTTTTAAACAAAGTGCAATACCAAATTGTATTGATCTTCTTAATCATCGCTGATAGTTTTTTTATTTGTATATTTGAGCAGTTGTCTTTTTAACCAGACCATTATTTTATCTGTCATGGTTTTGTACGATTATGTTGATATGTTTCATGAATAGATATTCTTTCCTATTTATATGTATCCTCAATACTTGTAAACATATACATTTCAGCTTTCACTGAGCTACAGCATGTGCATCCTACTCTATGTTTTTCGAAATAAAACCTTGAATTGAATTTAATTACCTTCAAACAAAATTCTGGACAATTATGAGCTTGGTTTTCATTTTTATTTAGGTCCAAAAATCCCCAAGATGTTAGGCCTGTATTTGGCGAAAGTTTCAAGGACGATTTCAAATGCTAAGAAAAAAGATAAAAACAAATATGGCCGCCCACCTCGGGTGCAAATGTAACAACGTAGGAACTAGTATAATTTTCCCCACAATTAACTGGAACTAAATATAATGGCAATGTGTCAAGCATTTGTCATAGTTTGTATTAAAATTATCTTATTGGGGTTCTCTAAAATGATGTTTAATTGTTTAAAATCTGTCCAGATCGTCACCTTTAATAATCAAAGAACAATATATATATTTCTGAGGTATATGATTTGTTGGTACAATGTATATGATTACAATTGCCCGATGGGTGTGGCAAATATAACACTTGACTTCCAGTTATGAAACGATAATGGCTTCAAAATAATAAAAAATCATGCCAAGATATGCACCTTTAAGTAAGTATTTAACTACAATACAATAAAGTTGATATGTCAGAATTATAACAAATATTTACAATTGTCACATGGCTACAGGGAACAGTAGCAAACCGTGAATAAATATATAGTTAGTGAATTGCCAACTGTCTTTGTGTCAAGTTTAGCTAGCGGTACAGTGCCCCCCCCCCCTTGAACTTTTTTCAATTACCCCTAAAATGCCCCTGGTAACAAAGAAAGACTGCCACTTTAACTTTGTAAAAAGTGCCCTATCCCCTTTTATGTCATCATCAGTGTTATTTTGGATTTCCTCATTTTCGTACATTAACTTTTACAACATTGCATTCAGCTACATGTATGAAGAACTACGCGGGGTCCAGGCTTAATAGCACACTTCCTGTCACATACAAACGAAGCTTAATCTGAATGTGGCCTGATATTGATCCTCGCCGGGGACAAAGAGTAGATCCTTACATAACACCTATTGTTCAGGGATGATCCTACATGTATGTTGAAACCGGGGACAAAAGTAACACGTTGCAAAGCTAGGTAACGGAGGCTCCATGCATCCCTATATTAGGAACACGCTCTACACAGACCATACATATTTCGTTGCCCCACATCTGTCCTAAGGGTATAGGCAGGTCCATGGGCAGGTCAATACATCGAGGAACTTTTTACAGCCAAAAACATCGGAAGTAAAATCTTGAATTACCTTTAAGAAAAAATCTAGACCAATAAGAGCTTGATTTTCATTTTGTATTTAGGTCCAAAAAAACCCAAGATGTTAGGCCTGTATTTGGCGAAAGTTTCATGGAGGAATTCTAATGCTAAGAAGAAAAAAAATATAAACAAAAATGGCCGCCCTCCTCGGGGGCAAATGTAACAACGTAAGAACTAGTATAATTTTCCTCACTTAACTAGGAAAATATATAGGCAATGAGTCAAGCCTTTTTCATAGTTTTTATTAAAAATATTCTATTGGGTTCTATAATAGTGTTGAAAATCTGTCCAGCTATCGTCACCTTTAATAAACAAAGAGCAATATACATGTATATATGTATTTCTGAGGGATATGATTTGTTGATGCAATTGTATGTGATTACAATTGCCCCATGGGTGTGTTTTAATTGCCCCGTGTCAGTGGCGTACGCAGGATTTTTTTCAAGGGGGGGGGGGGGGTTAACATTTTGAAATCTGGCCAAAAAAAATCGCAACGAGCCGCTAAATAAGCGGGGGGGGGGGGGGGGGAGGGGGGGGGGTGGGAGGTAAGAGGACATTTTTTTTTTTTGGTCCCGAAATTTGAAAATTTGACCGATCGACATTTCGTTCCGTTGGGGGTCATATTTTTTAGGTCATCCTTTTTAGGTCATCATTAGGTGATTGAGAGAGTAAAGAGAGATTGGGAGGGTAAGAAATATATATATATATATATAGAGAGAGAGAGAGAGAGAGAGAGAGAGTGGGGGGGGGGGGGAGAAAAGTGAGATATGTACAGTATATTAAAAAAAAGAGTAAAATAGAGTGTTTGTGTGGACATACAAAGAAAATATTATAATTATAATTATGATGATAATACCACTAATAAGAAGTAGAAAAATAGTAACAATAACAATAATGACAATGATACTATAATGCAACGGTGAAGAAAAAATACTATAATAAGCCCTCAAACAGCTTCCTGAAAAACAGTCAACTACAATGACAAATTATTAACAGAGTAGAGAGATAAAGATAAATAGATTTTCTCTCTACTTGGATTAAATCCCCATCGCTTTATCAATTTTGTTCTTCCTATTTAGATATCTCTCTCTATCTCTCTCTCACACTCTCTCTCTCTCGCTCTCACTTTCATCCACTGCCCTTTTATCTTACTCCCTCTTGCTGTCATTATGTTTCACTCTCACCTTTCCTCTCATTTTCACAGCCTTTCTACTTCTCATGTCTATTTTTTCACTTTGTTTCGCCCTTCTATATTTCTATAACTCTATTTCATTATCTCTTTTTTACGGACACCTCTTTTTGCTTTCTGGCGTCCTCCCCTATTTTTCTCTTGCATAGTTTTTCTCCTTCTTATCTTTATCATGCCCTTTCAAGCCTCATTTCCCTTTAAAATGTTCCCTTCTCCTCGTAGCCGTCTTTTTTCCTTAACTATTTCATCTATCATGTCTTCCTCTTTCTGACGTTTCACTACCTAGTCTCACGGATCAGTATACGATACGGGTTACTAGAAAGTGATGAGGTTTATACACGAATATAAAGTACAGTAATTACCTGATGAATACTGAGATAAGTGGTGTAGAAAGCAATCGATGTAAACAAGACACAATTAAACGATTGTTGCAGCTGGTCGAATCATCCTACCAATGCCCTTATAACCATTATAACTATTTACACGATTACACGGTTACACGTTTGTTGCATCTGGTCGAATCATTTCACCAATGCACTTAGCTATTTACACGATTACACGATTCAGAGCGACATTCTTCAGTCGTGTAAATTTACACGATTACACAGTTACACGATTGTTACATCTGGTCGAATCATCCCACCAACGCACTTAATTATTTACACGATTACACGATTCAGAGCGACATTTTCAAGCGTGTAAATCTACACGATTACACAGTTACACGATTCAGGTGAATCGTGTAAACCGTGTAATCCGAAAAATATATCGTGTAATCGTGTTGCGGAGATTTTCGGCGTGTACTGTATGTTAATAATAATAATAATAATAATAATATTAATAATAATATTTTGCTTATATAGCGCTTATAGATTACCCCGGTCATTGGATTCAGTGCTTGCCCGCACACACTGTGTGCACGATCTCTACTCCCTGGGGAGCATTCCAACCAGTCGCCATTTTACAAGCGCCACCTGATAATCAAACCACATAACTTTCGCATCCTACCGGGTACCCATTTAACACCTGGGTGGAGAGTGGCAAATGTAGATCAATGTCTTGCCAAAGGACATTAGTGCCGTGGCGGGATTTAAACCGCGGACCTTGTGATCCACAGTCCGGTGACATATCCACTCGACCACGACACCTCTTAATTAGTCATTGTATTACCTCTTATTGCAGAGAGCTGGTATCAGTGAACCGTAAGGTGCAGGAAGTGTGCGTAGAAGCATTGGCATTCCTAAGGGCTATCACTCCTCACCTAGCAACGAGCGGAAGTGATGATGGAATGGTATCATCTGATATCAAAGAATGCAGAGGTACTGCTCTGCTCCTACTGGCTGCATTCTGGTAAGTAACATTCCATGCTTGAACTTTTCCTGATAGAAAGAATAATATTCTTTCTTTGATGATAAGAAAGAATAATATTTTTTCTGTTATTGAACTGGTTAGATTCTAAATTGATTTATAATATGTGGTGGTATTTATAATATGCCCCTTATTATTATCGTCCTTTTATTACTGCCATAAATATGATCAAAGCTTTCAAGGAAATTCTATGTACTACTCTGTGTATCAATATACTACTCCTGAGTTGAGGTGTAGATTAGGTTTCTCATCTATGAACCCATAACCTCACAATTTGTATTAAAAAGAATTAATATTTTCCACAAATAATACCTTTTATCATGATTGCAATGATGATTAGAACATTCTGAATATAAACATTAAATGAATGTTATGTCAGCCACACAACATATAGATATACTTCTCTGTCAAGATACATGTGACATAAACACCTAAAATACCAAATGGCAGAAGCTCCTAGATTATGTTCATTGAACTGCATGTTATTTCCACTTCATGGATATGTCAAATTGGGACAAAATTGCCCAGGGGGGTGTTTCACAAAGATCCTACGTAGAACTTAACACTAAGTTGGACTTTATAATTATGGAGAGCCATTTGTAGCCTTAAAATAAAATATATTCAAAAGCAGAAATTAAATTATTTTAGACTTTTTATAAATTCCACATCAAGAATATGAAATCTCCTTGATGATAGAAAATATGAATGATTTAATCAACATTTTATGCCTTTTAAAATAACTTACAAAATATTTTCAAAGATGCTAACGGCTTTCCATAATTTTGAAGTCCAACTTAGAGGTAAGTTCAACTTAGGATCTTTGTGAAACACCCCCCAGTTATTGTTTATGCATATCAAGTGACATGGTTTTGTGCATCATGCAGGCAGCTGCAGTCAACCTACTCCACTCCAGTCAAACACCAGATGGCGCTGTGCATAGAAGCTCTCATTAAAATTGACCCGGACAGCCAGTGGACTTTCATCAAAGCCAAAGGTCGTGAGAAAGGTCATGGGGACGCCAATGAGAGGTCAGAGGTCGCGACCTTGTTTCCAATTCTCCTTCAGGATAACACCCATGAAGTGAGGATGCACATGGCCACAGCAGTGGGATGGTAAGATTTATCTTCTATCCCTTTCATTTTGTTTAAAGAATAATGAAACATCGGACTGTTATTGTAGAATTATGTTATTTGAGAATATATATTGGGCTGTTTTTAATAGTTTGGAGTAATATTACATTGAAGAAACCTCGTGCAGTATCTTGAAGCTTTACTTTTGATGTTTATCCATGAGAAAGCAAAAAAAATTGATGTGTGTGCGTGCATCAGGCTCCTATTTATATTTTTGTATCATTCATGATTTTGCTGTTCAATGTGTAATTGATCCTTATTATTCTCGAGCCCTAAGGTAAGTAATTGTCTTTACTTGAGTTGTGAATGAATCTAATTCTTACGCTGGAAAGATACCAAGAAGGTAAAGACCCTTGGCATGAATATAGCTCATTACATTGTGAGAAATGTTTAACGTAAATAGTCGTCCTAAATAGATGATGACTATGCACGAACAAGTAGATTAGTCAGCATATATACGTGTACATTTAGTCATTAATTACCTTCTCCATTTCTTGTTGCCAGCCTGTTCAATACGCCAGGTACCCAACCTTACAAGACAGAAACACAGAACCAAGCTTTCAATCTGGTTTATCAGTCTGTAGAGGAGGCTATGCAGATATCAGTAAGTTCACACCTCTCTATCCAGATTTACTTTCGTTTTCCTGCAGTTGACTCTGCACCACTCCACTGAGATTTGTAGGTAAACGTGAAATTGATGTGAAATTTGCATGCTTGTATCAAGTACAGACCATATTGCTGATGCCTAAACATAGTTAAGTCTGCAACCTGAATACTTCAAACATTTAGTTTATACATGTATGTGTTTTGGCTGACAAGGGTTTGTCCATATATTAATTCATGGACTTCAGAATATTTTACAATAGAGTTTTTTTTCTTTTCTTGAATACACATAGTTCTATTGCATTAAGACTGGCAATTCATGGCGAGGCACTAAAACTTTTGCATTTGCATACCCTTAATTCATAGGTGAAAGGTTTTATTACATATTATTATACGTATGTGCAATCGATTGTGTTCTAAGAAATGTTAACAGATTGAGATATTACTATTTCAATATATCAGGACGACTTTGGAGAAGCGGAGTCAAAGGAAGAAAACGAGAACAGGACAGCCAGTCTTCTACTCACGTTAGCAAATGTCGCCCTCAGCAGTCACGTCTGTGAAAAGAAGACCATCTTTGCCTTACTCCTCACAACGAAAATCAACAAGATTCCATCATCGGTGATGAAAAAGGTATGGTTACATGGTATCAGTTATGTCACGTAGAAGATGAATAGGGGCGGTTTAACCCATTGCCTTCAAGAGTCAGGTGACCCATGTATTAAGCCTATGGGAATAGGAGAAACAGCAGTCAACAGGTTAACTTGTGTGGCAAATTATCCAGTACATGTATCTCTTGATATATTTATATATATACACAGTCAAAACTGTCTTAGTGGCCACCTGTCTATAAAGGCCACCTGTACATAGTAGCCATGCATTTTGTCTCCCTCTAGAAAGAGATGTGCGTTGTAGAACCTGTCCAGTGAGGCCACCTGTCTACAGTGGCCATTTTTTCTGTGTTTATAGACAGGTTTGACTGTATATATATATATTTATAGATTAGTGTTGTGTTCTCATTGATTGAAATGGCCTTTTTAAGGGTTGGGTATTTCCCA
Organism: Strongylocentrotus droebachiensis; assembly: GCA_035222895.1. NCBI lineage: Eukaryota > Metazoa > Echinodermata > Echinoidea > Camarodonta > Strongylocentrotidae > Strongylocentrotus > Strongylocentrotus droebachiensis. The sequence continues at coordinate 40,558 of JAVYIG010007969.1, forward strand.
TTATATGATTACTTTTAAAATGCAAACTATATGCAAGTGGAAAGCTCCAAGATGAAAATTGTGTCATTGATAAAATCACATCAAAGAAACTTGTTCTGATATTTTATAGATATAAGCCAATGAATGTTCAAGTTCAAGTTCAAGTTCAATTTATTTCTCCACAAATGCAAAACATAGGGAGCTACATAGAATAAAATACATACATACAATACAATAATAGAACATGTACATTATATATAAAACGACTCCAGTTGGAGCAATATATGTTTTAAAAAGAAAAAAATCAGAAAATGTGGAAGGGGTAGTCAAAAATCAAAAATGATTTGTTGAGGACTACCCCCAATAGATAAATTATGTGTGTTTTTAAATCTTTGTTACAGGTGTTGAGCTGTATAGCTGAGGGTATGTCTCACTGTAGCAGTGGACCTGAGCTAGCCACATTACACCTTGGTTTCCTAGTGTATCAATGGCTGCAGGAAAGCTATGAAATAAGGGAATTCCCCTATGGTGTTCTTGGCTGCGCATCGTCTCAGGAGTTCCTGAGGTATATAACATTCAATTGTCATACAGAACAGCTTTATATATGAGACTGCCAAAACGTGTTAATGGATGATAGAGAGTGGAGTGTATGATATGGTATACGGCCTTCGAGGAAATACATTGTCTTGAGCCTACAGTTTTGAAGAAAAACACGATGTGAAATTGGAAGTAATGATGATAATGATTATGGTGATGATTATGATAATGGCCCTGTAATGCTTTGTAGTAACTTGTAAAAAGCTTGAAATTGAAACTGTAGTTTCTGATTAGATTCTCATAAATATTTTTGAGACAAACATACTTGACCCCATTTCTGTGTGACGTGTTTTTCATAGATATCTCTATGGGCCCCCGTAATGGTAACGATAACAGCAGGTAAAGATCTTTTCCTGGCATCCAATGTCATCCATTCATATAACCTATGGATTGGATTGGATTGGATTGAATTGGCTTATTGCAAAAACACATCAAACAAGCAGCTCACAGGCTGAAAATGTTCAATTTACAAAGAAATTTAAAATATAGAGGGATATAAACATATAATAATAATAATAATAAATATTTATAAAGCGCACTTTTCTAATATACAAAACTTAAATATTGTAAGTCAACTTTTGCAGAATTTTAGCATTGGTAAGATGAAATCGAAATTGCAAAACAAAGTTATTAGTTTAATGTAATAATACACTTTTATGTTGAAAGACCAAGACAGTGAAAAGGAGAGAATGGAGAAGAAAAAATGGAAGTTGTTTGAGCGAAACAGTTCAGAAAGTATTTAACAATTGCTATAACCCACCCTTGTCGTGTCTCCTGCAGCAAGCACCATACGGCCATCATACCTCACCTGGTCAACCTAAAGAAGCTGGACACGGTCAAGTCCATGGCCGGAGAGCTGAAGCAAGACTGGAAGGATCTCCTCAAGTCCTCCTTCCCTCGGACCATAGCTAGTCTTCTGCCTCTCCTTGCACAGTCAAGGGAGAATAGTGAGAGGGCGGAAGAAGAGAAGGAGAGAGCTGCCTGGGCAGTGCAGTGCTTGGAGGAACTAAAGCAGGCTATAGGACAGGAGGTGAGTACATTAACGGCACGCACTTCCTCTGAAAGATTTATGTTGATTGCACAGAGAATTGAGAGTGATGGAGAAAAAGGAAGAGCATAGCGATTGCTTGCTAGAACATAAAGAAGTATATCGAACTTCATAATTTTGTTTTGGATATCATCTTCACAGACTGTATACAATACATTATGTTGGAAAAAAGAATAATTTAAACTTTTTTTTTTTCCGGTATTTTATATTTGCAAGAGAATAACAGCAACAATTTGACCTTCCTATTTTACATACATTTATATGAACTGCAATATCTTTCAGTCTGTAAGGTTTGTAAAATTTGGTCTGTCAGATGAAATAAGTTTCCTGTCAGGTGTTTTGAGAGTGATATCTAAAGTGCCTTGAATCATAAAGGTACACTTTATTGTATTTATATCAAGGAAGATATGCTCATTTTTTTCTTTGATAATTTTTACTATTTCAGACCCTCAATGCCTGGATCCAGTCCCACTTGGACTTGATCGTGGTGGAGCTTCTCACCATGCTGTATGAGCCTTGGACAGAGACTAGCCAGAGTTCAAGGTTCATGACCTCCAGTGACCCTGAGCCTGACCCACCCTTCTTCACATCGTACATGATCAAGGCCACCTTGGACCATCTGACGACCTGCCATGCCGGTGGTAGGTCTCTCACTCTCATCTCACTCCTGGCAAAGACACATGTAAGCAATATGGATTTTAAAAATCAACACTTTCCTTGTAGATGTGCTGTGGTCTGTGGATGAGTTAGCGAGTTAGCATGCTAACACGTGGTTTGAGTTTTCACCCTGCCTGCAATAGTGTTACATTTTCACCACTATTTACGTTTTATGTTTGTCTTAAATTCAAGAAGCAGGCAGTTTGATATTGTTAAAGTATAATAACAAATAGCCAACATTGATAATAAGCAGAAAACAAAACAAAGCTACTTGTACATACCTCCATGTAGTCAGTTCTATAAGTGAAGATGTACAGGTGTACATTTGGTGATTTGTATGTATAGGAAACATTTGATAGTATATTTCTGTCCCAAAATATAATTTTGCTCTAATACATGCAATTTTCTCTGTTTTCAGGACAGTATCCAGAAAGTTCTCCTGGAGCTTCATCTGCGGATGTGGCGATGTCGGCAGCCCTACGAGAGACGACGTCTCCTGCTGGGGTATCGCTTGTTTGGCCTCCTCCTGATCAAGGAGCTCCATACCAAGCTAGGTGGATCCTGGGTGTATGTCCTGCAGGACTTGATCTACACGCTGGTCCATACCATCCATCAGCATCGGGCGGGGGAGGGCAGGTCATCGGTGACGGAGGGATCATCATCCTTGGTTCTTCCTTGCCTGGATCTGTTGAGACATATCAGTGAGGCGGCGGTGGTGCAGTGCTCAGAGGTAGTAGTAGTAGTAGTAGTAGTATTTATTTTCTGTTTGATTATAAACAAACATACAGTACAAGTATATACATAAGTATGAATTTAACAGCTGGATAACCTATATTCAGCTGTGCCAGGCACGATAATACTGGTCTTTCATGGGGTCTAGAAGTGTACATGAATTTTACTGTGTTAGGAACTTAGGACTCACTCTGTTAATTGTATTCCTTTGTCAAATATTTTCCTTTCTGTCGTATCGGTAATATCTCTCGTCCATGCCATGCACAGTGAATCACACCAAAAGAAGGGTACAAAAGTGAAGCTGCAATTGATCCTTATTTATGTTCAGTTGAGTTTCCATTACACAACAAGGGAGGTATGAAATCCTGTCAAGTACAGACAAATTTTACTTTTTCAATGCATACCTAAACTACTGGAAAGGGTCAGATACCCAAATTTGTATATCTTAAAGGAAGTACATGGTTGTATGATGGTCTTTAAAAACAATAAGTCAGAAATGCCTTTTGTTCTTTTTCTGTAGGAGTTCAGTAACCATGTTGAGGTGAACCTAGGAGCAGTACTGTTTAATAAATTCAATAAATCTGTAACACTCTTTGTCCTGTCTCTAGGAGTTCAGCAAGCATGCAGAGTTCATCTTCCTCAGAACAGTAGTTTTAGTGGATGGTGATATCCCTGAGGATAATGTCACTAAGCAGTTCTGTTATTCTGTAACTATCCTATCGCTTTGTCCTTTCTCTAGGAGTTCAGCAAACACATAGAGGTGATTCTAGGAGCAGTAGTCCCATTGGTCGGTAATAGTCATGATGATGTCAGCAAGCAGGCACTGTCACTGGTAGAGTTCCTGGTCGTTGAGAACCATGGGAAGCTGAAGGCAGCGCTCCTGGACACCAACCCTCTCCCTGACAAGGCTGAACTGAAGAAAGCTAGGAAAGTCCTGGAAAAGATCAAGAACAAACAGGAAGATGCCAACCTGTTAGCTGTAAGTATCAGATTTACTCGAATATAAATATAAACAATAAAGAAGAAAAAACATGATAGATGTAGAAACATGTAGAAATGTTTTCAGTAATCATTACAAAGAATTGGTTTCATGAGATAAAGAAGGAAGTGCTATGCATATATATTGATGCTTCCATGTTCACATGTATATAGAATGATGATTGATATTTTGTTCTAGATTGGTACATTGTTATCATCTTAGAAGCAATTTTTAAAGTGGTTGTTCAAAAGATAATTGTCCATGAAGCCAAGCTAGCTCAGACTAGTGTGTTTCTTAGGCTGTTGCTAGTTTTCAGGCTCTGTTACCTCACCGTTCCATGCCTAATTTCCGGCTTTAAATCGTATAGAACACACAGGGCTCCCTCTTGTATTAAAGGGTTTATTAAATTGAATTCTCTTGACAGGAGATCAACCATTTTCTGATGAGGGGTGGTCAGCATTGTAAGAATCACACCTTAGAGGGACTAAACAGCTTACATCATGAGCTTGCTTCAAGAAAAGCTGAGCTTGCTATGCTGGTCTCCATGTGTGCAGGTTAGTTATTCTCAACGTTAGCACTTTCAGATTTGAAGTTTCGAAGCTTCGTTTAACTGTAAATTGCTGGGGAAAAATTGCTTCTGCTTTGGTTTGTAAAATGGCGGAGGCATCATTTTTGACTAGGTGCAGTCGAAGTTCTATCCAGTTTCTAGTCATTTTTTCTTCTGAATTGTGCCCCCTCTTGTTTCAAATACGGGATCCACCCCTGTCTCTCTGTACTTGTAACACTTTTCTTGGAATCAAGCAAACAAGAAATAAAAATGTGAGAAACATAATTTTTAAGAAAAAGGGGGGAAAAACAGATGAGAAACTTGATGTATTTTAATAGTTGTAATTGATCAAGTGAGATACATGAACAGGAACAGAAAATAGTTAAACATGAAACGAAACAATAATCAGTTGTGTGTGAACACTACAGTTGGCTTTGTGTACAATGTATTCAAATTATATGTATACTTATCCACCTTGATTGATAGTATTGAACCCAATAGCCCGGTGTACTAACATATTCAAATTTATGGATGTTTATATCCTGGGGACCTAGTGACAAATTATTCCATTAACCTGTTATTATAAAGAATAAATGAACTACTATACTTGGAATCCAGTCTGCATATATCATGTGTTGATATATCGGGCAAGCCTCAGGCAAGTTTGGGGGTTGTCAAGAACAACCTTTGTTTAAAAATTATGCATCAAGTTTGAATATGTAAGTAAATGTGTCTCTTGTCTGACCTAGCAACAACTGAAGTTTGCATCACTATTGCAAGACATTTCCTGGAGGGAGGTTAGGAATCAGTACTCACTCAAAAATTAAGAAGTTCCATAAATAGACAGACCCTAATGAATAACTTGAATAACATTCCTCTGTTACTTCAAGTCATAGCCGGAATGCAGGTTGCATGCATTAGTTGTTGCCTTGTTGGGGAAGCTTTAGGGTGGTTGCCCTGCTAGTAGCAACCATTGTTGGTAGAGGCATGCTTACAATTTGAATATCTTTTGTGAACTAGTCTACCGTATTTGTAGACAGGTGTGTACTGCTTGATTATAAATGCATGCTAAAGAAATAGGCCATTTTCGTAATGTAACCAAATTTAATGCATAAGTCTTTGTGTAGTGCCTCAATACATATTATTTCATTCACCTGAAAAGAAAAATAGTATTTCAATAGACGGAATCCGAACTGCATACATTAGTTTTTGACAAACATTATGGCTTGACCTACCTAACAACACTTAATATATGCAGTTTGCATTCTGACTATTGAAATACTATTTTATCAGGTGAATGAAATAACTTGTATTGAGGCACTTTACAAAAACTTATACATTAAATTTGGTTACATTACAAAAATGGCATATTGTCTTAGGTTCAGGGGGTGGTTAGACTGTTGCTTAGTATTCATATATTCATACAATAAATGTTTATTCAATGAACTCCATCAAATTCATGTTTGGGTGGTGGTTTTGGAAATTCGATTTACTAACTGTCCAAAATTGTACATGTTTTCTGGTAGGGTATATAAATGAGGGCTTGCTCACTGATAGAACAGAGGCAGTGAGTGAGCAAGGCCATTGTACAGTGATACATTTAATAGAAATGTGTATGTCATCACATGTACATAACAATAGACATTAACAATGCTATACAACATACAACCAAGGAGTTTTGGTAACTCCTTGATACAACATGCCATAACCCTAGCTAACCTTTATGCTGTATTACTGGCCTTGTTATTATCTATTTATGCCAGCTTTTTTCGCTGCTATAAATGGTAATGCTAGTGGGCTGCGTTTTCGACCTGAAAGCAATTTATGCTAATTAGATTTGAGGCAATTTTCAAACAAGTGCACATGTATAAGAGTACGACTGCGTGTTGAGAGCGCAAAAAGGCTGCTGAACCGAGCTCCAACACCGACGGTCAGTTTTAGAAGGACGATATCGATGGCTAGCTCAACACCGAGTGATGTACTACTCTACAGGCGAAATTCCAATAAATTACATCGGACAGAATATAAAATCTGCAATCATATATATTTATTCATGTATATCACATTAAATTGTCTCATTATCAAGGATCAGATTTTTAAAGGGATGTGTTCTTTGAATCTGCAACAAATTTATTTTTCTTTTATTTTGTTTTTATAAAATGTAAAATGTGAACCTCAATTGTCAATTTAAGGATTACAAAAGCTTATTTTCCTTCCTAGCATGTAACAAAATATTTGTTCATATTCTAATGATCCATCTGGTATATTTTTAGGGCTCTGAATCAATTTTTCTTTAACCAAACAACAACATCTGGAATGATTGTTATGAAAGAGTTCACTCATTTAAGTTATCTCTGTGGTTTAGAGAGTGCGTCAGATAGTGTTCTTCCACAACTCATCTGCGAGCTGGTATCGCTCTGCGGCAGTAACCATAGCAACCAAGATGGACAAGCTTCCGCATTGCAGAAAGCAGCAGGTATGGATAATGTTACTAGACTTGAGATGCATTTTTGCAATTTCAATAGATTGATGCGAATTCAATCCAAGATATAACAGGTTCTGTTAATAATTTTTGCACGTGTAGGAAAATTTCCTTAGTGTTTTTATACCCATATTGCTCGTATCATAAATGTGAATTGTACTACATTAATGAAATTTAGACAAACAGAAATTTGCTGAAACATACAGTAGATAAACACTGAGAAGTAAAGGTGTAGTTATCCACATGTGCCACTATTAATTCCAAATTATGGCCATTGTGTATATTTTTAAAGTTCAAGTACAAATCAAAGAAATTTACAAGTCTTCCCAGTGCTATCCTTTTTATCATGGTGCAAGGGAAAGTCCTACTAGAATATGCTTTTTATAGTTAAAAGATCTACCTTACACATTCTTCGAATTAACATTCTCTATTATTGTAATAGGCCAATGCCTTGGTGAGATCGGCTCACCTGATCTGTCGGTCATCGCTCTCAAGAAATGGGGAGGAGGAGAGCAAGGTGCCAGCTACTCTACGGCTGTTAAAAGATTCAGTGATAACAACGACCGCATCAGCTGCAGGAATTCAGTTATCCTTCATCTACTCAAAGAATACCTCACAGATCCATGGTGAGATGTAATCCATGCTCAGATTCACTTTGTATCTACAGTCAAACCTGCTTTAGTGACCACCTGTCTACAAAGACTGCTTGTCTACAAAGACTGCTTGTCTACAAAGACAACATTTTTTGTTTCCCTTGAAATTGATTTCTCATTGAAACATGTACTAAAGGAACCTGTCCACAAAGACCACATTTTTTGTTTCCCTTGAAAATGGTTTCTCATTGAAACATTTACTTAAGGAACCTGTCTACACAGACCACTTTTGTGTTTCCCTTGGGCGGTCACTATAGACAGGTTTGACTGTACGTATCATTAGTCGTCCGAAAAAAGGCTGTAACTGCCATTGACATAACATTGCTCTTACAACATTTTTGCGAGCAGCCAACATAAATTTTCCTTGTTTTTACGTGTTTCCTGTAGGATGAATTGATTGTAAACATCACCTATATGTAATGCAAAGTTCATGTGTGTGTAGTTGGGTTTGATGGGGTATGATTATTTATGTTCTGGGATAGTCCCTTTTTGCAACCATCTCTACGAAATGACTCAGTTTCAAACTTGTGTCCAGGAGAGTCTGTTTGTAGGTGAAGACAGAGAGCTGACCACTAGACCAACTCAGATTTCTGTATTTGGTTTAGTTTCTTACAATATATTTTGATAGAATAAAGCACCAGTTGAAGAAATATCATTGCCAATTTGAAGAGCTGTCTAATTTGTTCCTTTTCCTTGTCCTTGATAAGCAAAATTTGAACATAAGGCCTAAAATAAAAACTTGTTGTATTGCCCTTTGCGACCGACCCAAAAATCTGAAAATCTACGGTCGGCATTTTTTTTTTTTTTTTTTTTTAACCATTTCTTATATTTTCTTAATGAATAAAATAACATGTATTTTGTTTGTTTAAATGGGATATAAATGCATAAAATTAAATTATTCCACAATTCTCACTCGCGCAAACCATGGATAATTATGAGATGAAAAAGATATCAATGGAATGATGACGATGTATTAAAGCACTTTAAAAAAAAAGGAAAATATCGGCCCAAAGAGGGCGACAAAAGTTTTAAAAAAAAAAACTTTCGGACCGACCCATGTTTTTGGCACCCAAAGGGCAATACAACAAGTTTTTATTTTAGGCCTAAGGGCAAAACTTTTTCTACCCTTAACCCAATCAAACTTCCTGACATACTTGTATAAATGTATCGTTTTGTGGCAGTGTTGATGTGGTAGCTGCCTCTGCAAAGTGCTTGAAGATGGTGCTGGGTACAAGGAGTGGACAGACCTTCTATGAGCAGTACAGAGACCAGAACATTGACACTCTACTGGCCTATCTATATCCCTTCAAAACATCCAAGAATAAGGTAGGTGGTCATCTTTATATTGTGTTCTGTGGTAAAGTAGACTATTATGTTAAGAGTGAAAAATGGTTCATTTAGGTCACTTTGTGATTGAAATAAATAACACTTGTGTGAAAAGATATGTGTATATTTTACAATAAGATGTAATGGATTAACAGAACTACATGTAATCACATGTAATCACCCCCAAATAGTATGTAAATAAATAAAAGACTTGATACATTTAATCTCTCAAAAGTGACATTCAAATGATTTATGTTTAAAGAGCATAAAGGGAAAACATGATTTAGACAAGTCTACTCATCAGTTGCTTTCACATTTATTGAAAGTGCGTATTTTCCCTATTTAATATTTCAGTAAAATCACTGTTTCTTTGAATATGAATCCATTTGTTTATAGAATACATGTAGAAGGGCCACCTGTCTTTCGTAGCTAATGGACATTTTTTTCCCACTTCTATTTTGTCAACATTACCAGATCATCAAACTGCCTGTCATTGACAGCAGTGATGAAGCCTTCATGAGGCATGTTGGTGAGGAGTCGCTATGGCAACCGGTGAGAGGAAGTCATGAGGATTGGTTGAAGGACCTGACTTTGGCTTTGATCAAGAGCGGTGGGGTGAGGGATGAGATCCTCAGACTGCTAGAACCTGTCTGCTTGGCCAAGGTGAGTTAACAGCTTTGACTTTAGAATGACCATGTCCTACAAGTAGGAGAAAGGTTCACTGGACAACTATGTCCTACGGCAATTAGTGGCTAGGATTGGTGCATGTACATGTACATGAGAAGGATAGGTACAATCCAATCAACCACTCTCCTAAGACAGCTACCCACTTGGTAAGAGAGATAAATGTGTTTTTTTTTTTTTTAGGGGGGGGGGGGGGGGGCATTTTGAAACGATGCCTATTTTGAAATACATGGATATACCCCATCATTGAAGTGTAAATTTCATTGGGATGGGGGAGGGGGGAGTTTTCTAGGGGGCTTTGATGTCCATGTAGACCATTATTCATGTGATAATTCTCGCTACCCCATATAGCAATATACATTTCCATAATGTATTGCGCCTCCCATACCTCAGCAATTTTGCAGACACATTAATTTCCGGTGATTCAAAAAGACATATTCTGCTAATACTACGAGATGATAATAATCCATTATTTGCAATTCTTAATCTTACTCGATGGTTACAATTTTTGAAAAATACACATCCATGCATTGCCTAAAATGATGTACATGTACATGAATTGCATCACTTGTCAGAAAGGACAAATTCTTGCAGGATTCATGCCATTCTTTGCCCACCTCAGGTTGAGTTCGCTGAGCAGGTATTCGCTTACCTCATCCACGACATCCTTACAGCTGATAACAACGTCTACAGGCAGATCCTCTCTGAACAGATCAAAGGAGTGTTCAGTGCATTCACAGAGTCAGTCAGCGACAGTCGTGCCCCTACACCTATGCCAGGCTCACTAGGTGAGTGTTCATGCTGATCTGACAATGTTCTAGCAACATTATCTCTAGGATTTATTTAATAAAAATATTGGGAATAGTGTTTGGTCACCATTAAACTATATGTAGATTTTAATTTAGGTTAGGTTTAGAATTAGGAAAAGTTTTGAGTGTTGGGTTGAATTTGGAGCATACAATTGTAGTTGTAGCATGTGTTGTACATCATAATGCGTGGGATTAAAGAAAAGGGAATTCTTGAATTATAATGCATTCTTGAAAGTTTTACTTGGTGGAGTTTAATTATCAACAGTCAAGCTTCTAATCCCATACCAGGCTCCCAATCTAATTCCCTTTTCAGTGTTGATTCTCTGTGTCTTTACTTCACCTGTTTCAAAGGAAGCCACTGCTAGCATATGATGGTATATCAGAAATCAGGGCCATGTCATATACCAATTGTAAACCATACTGAATCAATCATGAATGTCTAGCCACGAGTAAATCAATAGACAATCCAATGGACAATCCAATCAATTGCAAGTCTCCATAAAATAAGCGCCTCAGGTTCATTGATAGAAGTCCTGTGCTTGAGACATGGTAATCAAGGATGATTCCTTACTGCAGGGTAGTAGTGCACTTCGAATCCCAGAATCAAATAGCTACAAGAATATTGCTTCTTCCTGAAGCATCTAATTTCTGGGAGGTATAGATATCCTAATATCTTCTGACAGTAATAAGTAAATCATGGGTCAGGCATATTTATATTCTATACTGCTCTCTTTTAAAAATTCCTTTCCCCGCACTGATTTTTCCGTCATGTTCATGTACTCGTTGAAACCATTTTACAGAACCATTCTTGATTTATTTTTTACTGTAGACCAGAGAAACCAAGGTCTAGGTCAAAGGTCAATCAAGACTCTGCTTGACACAGTCCACTACCTTAGAACACAAGAGAGATCCAGTAGGTTAGTATGAGGCAGAGCTGACATTTCTTTTAAGTTAAAAAGAAAAGAGCAAAATTGTGATTGAATTAATTTTGAAAAGGCAATTCAAATTACTCCTTTTCCAGTAGAATTAGGATATATCTTTGATTCAAATCAACACTCCCATTTCGTACAACCCAATACAAGATTTGTGTACTAAATATTAACCTTGAGAAAAGTGGTATTTTACTAGTATTCCTATTTGATTCTCATTCCTGTCTTTTATAAAGCTTTCATTTGTTTAGATTTGTAAACTATCATGCAGTACATGTACGTTTTGATACTTGTGGCTTTTTTAATTATCAGGCATTCCTCAGGCTTTTGTTTATGTTGTTTATATGCAGTTGAGATGTGCAGAATATTTTCATCGATAACCCTTAATATTGAAATTCATGTATAATTGTATTTCAGGACATCTCGCTTCACTCCATGGGACAATAACTTCTGGTTGGAGGTGGACTACCTTCAGATGGCCAAGGCAGCTCAGATGTGTGAGGCTCACTTCACCTGCTTACTCTACTCTGAAATATGGTGCAATGAACAAAGGTACAGTCAACTTCTGATGCATTCTATTAGAGGTATACTTGGTTTAAAAGAGGGGTTACATGTACATTGTATGGTTCTGTTAGGTCAGTTTGATGATGCAGCAAAAATAGGATGACAACTTTTGGTTGGATGCAGACCAAGGCTGCTCAGTTTAGTCTGATCTGAAATATGGTGTAATGAGCAAAGGTGGCTAATCAGACATGGGGGTAAACTGCTTGAAGAAAAAAAGAAAAAGAAAGAAAGAAAAACAAAAATTGTATAATGGGATGACATATTGCACCAGATTGCGCTTCACTTGTTTGTATTTTAAAATACAAAGGTCAGCGAGCATGGGAACATCCATAAAGCTCATTGATGCATGCAGCTGATATTTTTTTTCTCCCCCTCAATAAACTATTGTTTTGTCATTCATTTACACTGTTTACATGTAGTTTTGATTTGGTGGTTTTTGGACGCAGTTTAATTACTGCGTCTTGTGGGAAGTGGTTTTCATGGTAATTAGTTCCACTCAGGAATGAAGATAGTGAAGTGCTATCAATCTCTGATTATAGTGGTTGGATGATGACCAAACAAAGCAAGGTAATTTTGAGATACCGGTAGTCAAACAGAGCAGATTGTATTACAGTTCTGTATGAAGGTTGATAGATATATGCAATTGAGAAAATTGATACAAAATCACGATGTACACTGTAATAAGTATGTATATTTTATAAGATGGAGAATTGACTCTTTCTCTCCCATGCTGTATACTCATTTTGCTACTTTGGCTAATCTCTTCAACAATTTTGTATAATTCCTTTTGTAAATTTGTCGAATTGATCAATCAAGATAAGAAAAAATATGATGTAATCAACAAAAAGATACGGCAGGCATTAATAACTTATTTCTACATGATCTCTATAGGATGTATCACCATTGTGAGCTGCCTTGAGAAGATTCTTTAATTAGTTCTACATGTAAATCTATCTATATCTCTTGTTTATCCGCAGGATGACCAATCCACCCGCACGGTACGGAGGAGCCATAGAAACTGTCAGTCAGGATTCCCAGGACTCCGCCTCCCTTGCATCCATCTCCATGGTAACGGGTATCAACCTCCAGACTCTTCTGATGGAGGCCTTCGGGAGCATAGGAGAACCCGATAGTGTGTATGGGTGTGGTGCTGGCAGGCTGGTGGATACTAATGCAAGGTAAGATTATGGTACATATGTAATATCTGTAACACGCTTTATTAAAGGTAATACAAAGTTTTGGGAAATTTTGAAAATTGGGTGGATAGTGAATCTTTACAATTTTGATATATTTGGATGCCCCTGTGGATGTATTATAAGCACTAAAAAAATTAGCCCCTAAAACACTTCTGTTTTCGAGAAAAAGTGAATATAAAAATTTACCGGTGCTCCCGGTAAATTTTGATAAATTTCAAATAGCGCCTATGGCCGTACAATGGTAGCTGAGACCATGAAAATCTCAGAATATGTAGCTGTGATATATAATTTCCAAATGGGAATAGCTAATCGGTCGATTTTAGTCAAAACACACTGTTTCATAGCTAAATTAATATCTTGACCTTGAGAGGGAGCTATACAACATAAGAAGTTTATCATTTACAATTTCATAACTTTAGACTCGATTTCAACCGCGACAACGATCAATGAATATTGTAGGAACGCATACGCTTCCAATATGTTAATTTGAACCAAATTCATGACCCCATACCAAAACTTTGTAATACCTTTAAGAGACGACTTTTCGTTATAGACATTAAATAAATTCAGTATTATTATTGACAGTTTCCCATAGCAAACAAATATCACTGCTGGACCATTAACTGATTCCTGACTGAAAGTACCTTTTGGGGAGTTACTCACAGATGTACATTCAAAAGCATAACATAGGGAGAGGATATTTGTATAGTAGGGATGTGGAGGTTTAGTGGAAACGTCAAAAGACTGCGGGTCACATGGTTCGTGGTTCGAGTCCCGTCGTGGCGCTAATGTCCTTTGGCAAGATCACAGCAGGACTCGAACCGTGAACCGTGTGGTCCACAGTCCAGGAATGTACCCGCTTGACCACAACAACTCTACCTCTTAGTTTCCTAGAGCATCCCCTGGGATGAATATGTGTGCAACATAAATGTAGCTTTTATTGTTGTTATTATTATTATCAACTGTTACCCATAGCAAAAGAATAACACCCTTGAACCATTTACTGATTCCAGATTAAGAATACCTGTGGGAGGTACTCATACATGTACATATGCCTTTAATTACATAACATTGGGAGAGGGGCAAGTTAAGAATTATTTGTTATTCTTGATGTTCCTGCTACTGTGGATCATAGCTTAACCAATATAAGACAAAACTGTAAATGATCTCAACCACCCTTTGCCAGCAGTTGTGAAAGTTAGAATTCAAGATTGATTCTCACTCCTTGTAATTAAAGGCAAAAGTGCTATGAATTTTCCATACACACTCAGTCATAGAAAAGCACTTTGCCGGGTCAACCACAAGTTGTCTTGATTCATTGGTATATTTTATTCATACAGTAGGCTTACGGTTGCACCATGTGAGAGAGGGGGAGGATTGGGGAGTCCTGAAAAGGACTGTCAGTAATCTATCTTTCTTGAGTGTGTTTGTAGTCCTAAAAATAGGACTGTTGGCAATCTTTCTTGAGCATTGGTTGGTCACATGGTGCAACTGTAAGCCTACTGTAAATCGATCTACATTACCATGCGAGCCGATATTTATAAGCAGCATTTATTTGATTTGTCTTTCATTCTTGATACAGGATCCATACCTATGAGCATGAGGGTGAGTGGGGGAAGGCACTGGCAGCATATGATCTTCAGATGCAGTCATCAACCTCAGAGGCTACACAGCTTGGTCTTTTAAAGGTACATTCCATCTTTGAGAAATATGAAAATCTTACTTTTCTTTAGGAAGAAAGATAAACTTTTTTCTTGCATTGTGATATGAACCTACATGTACATGTACCTGTACCTATCTTTACATAATGAAGATGTTTTTACAGATTGACACACTGTTTGCTGTGATCAGGAAATCTATAGCCCTGATTAATGGACTGTGTATTTGTTCTTTCGGTGCCATTACCAATGACAACTACATGTTTGTACTTCTTCTACAAATATATATTGAATCACCAGCTTGGGACATCTTATTCATTAAGGGTCATGGTTTGATTAACTGTGCATATGCAAGAAGATGAAGCTTCTACGGTATACTTTTCCGAACTTTTAATATTTACAGGCGATGCAGAATTTCGGTCTATCTGGGATCCTCCAGACCTACTTAGCTGGACAGAAGGCCCAGGGCCAGCAGTGTGAGGGAGACCAGGCTCTACTTGAATATCAGTATGAAGCAGCTTGGAGGAACAGATTATGGGACCTGGATCTAGAAGAAAGGTATACATGACCATTAGTTGTAGACTATCAAGACCAGGACTAGTATGACACACCCAGAGCCAACAGTGGGAGGAAGACCAGGTTCTACTTGAATATTAATATGAAGCGGCATGGCGGAATGGGCTTTGGGACCTAAATCTAGAAGAAAGGTATATACATGTATGACCTTTAGTCGTAGATTATCTAGACCAGGACTAGTATGACCCACCCTTAGCCAACATTGTGAGGAAGGCCAGGGTCTACTTGAATATTGATATGAAGCGGCATGGAGGAATGGACTTTGGGACCTGGATCTAGAAGAACAATAATTATGTCACATTGGTGTAGGACGACCACTGGACAGAACCTTAGACCAGGACTAAGACAGGTTTTGAAGTTTGTTGGGAGAGCCAACCACATAAGGGATGACTCCCAAATTGTTTGGTTGATACGATCACCTAGTCGATAAAATCCACTACTAAGGCATTACAAATCTATTATGCTTTAACAACAGAGTATTACCCCAAATATCTTAATTGATGCATATGATAAAATTGAGGGATTCCTATAAAGACTTCAGACATTGTCAAGGCCAAACTCTTACCTACATTTCTTGTTTATACATGTACCACAGCTCTGTAGAGGGTTCCTTGGGTTACCATGAGAACGTCTTCCGAGCGCTGTGCAGTCTGAAGACCAGAGATCAGTCCTCATACCAGGTAGCCGTGGAGAGAGCAACGGCAGGACTCACCCACCTCCTTGCTCATGTGAGCCTGGAGAGTGTGCAGAGGATCTACCCTCTGGTAACAAGTCTGAGGGGGTTACAGGAGATCAGTAACGTTGCTCCCTTCATACTCAGGTAAGATGGGAAGAAGAAACAAATTCTCCAACTTTCTGAGCGAAGTATGTTAGAGATTTTGACAAATAATGAGATTAGAGCTATTGTATCCAGGAGTAAAATGTCTATTAAAGATGAATAGACATTATTTTATAGTAAAACTAATTTATGAACAAGATTAAAAAAGTAAGGGGATTTTAGTACCGGTAATTGACATTGATAGGACATTGATATATATAGCACAACTACTATACATATAAATCAATTTTTACACTGTATTAAAGAGTATCTATTTATGATATTATCCATAAGCTTGTCCTAAACATTCACTCAAATAATTACAAAGCAAATATGATGTTTTCTATTCTATATCTTCCCCACCAATGCTCATCATCAGCTCACTAGAAATGTGATTCCTCAATCCAAAACTAAGCTTAAAACTAATTTTAACTATGTGATTGAATACTTATTTCATGCAGACACAGGACAGACAGTCAACCGATTTTTGACGCATGGACCTCACAGCTCCCCCTGATGAACAACAGCTTTGAGTTCAGTGAACCCACCCTGGCCCTCAGATCCGTCCTCTCTCGTCTAGTGCCTGATGCGATGGACGGAGATCAGCGTAGAACGTTGCATGATGGGATTGCAAACCACCTCAAGACGCAGATTCAGTGGGCCAGAGACGCTGAAAGGTTTCAGGTGAATATGATCAAATTGTTGTCAGTTCTTATCGATCAAGGGTTGAAGGGTTAATTTGACACTTTGTGGTTACCTACTTTTACCTTACAGTACTGATAAAACTATGTAACATATGCTAGGATGCAGCACAAAGTCATACCAAAGCTAACAGAATTGGATACTTCACTCAAAACTGAAATATTTTGGTAATTTCTGTGCCTTTAGATATGCTGTGGTAACGGATAATGCTATGAAATATCACCATTGTCTTTACATGAAATTGATATCATATTTTTTTTTACTACCTTGGCCAAACAATTTAGAAAGCATTTACTTTTGTAAGGAGAAATTGACCAGTGAAGTTTATCAACTATTTGCATGGTCACTACATCTGTTCGACGCTGAAAGGGAAATAAGCATGCATGCTTTCAAAAAATAGATTGGAAATGATGTGATTATTTATCTTTTACTGTACAATTTGTTGCGTTTTGTGCTTCTTTTTCTGTATTCAGGTTGCTGAGAGAGCTCTAGTTCATCTGAAAGAATTGGAGCAGAAACAGGACCAGAACACTATACTAGAAGGGTGTTCAAGTTCTCTAGAGGAGGCACAGCTCTTCTGGGCTAAAAATGAGAGGACGACAGCATTACATCTCATGAAAGCTCTCATTGATAAGTTATCTAAGGTGAGTTCACTGATTGGAAGAAGTCATGTATAGAAAAGAGATTTGTGGTAGTGTTTTGCTGTGGTGGTCCGTGTGGTCAATATATAAGACATATATAATCATATTTCTCACTCTAATCCTGACCCTAAATGTCACTTACATGTAAAATCCAATTAGAATCCAAGCCTTAACCCTTTAATTTGCCTGGTTGCCAGAGTAAGACATGAATCGCCCTACTGAGTTTTAATTCATGCCTGATGCTCATGGTTGTAGACAAGGCATATTTATTTATGGTTGTCTCTCTCTCTCACTCTCTCACTCTCTCTCCCTCTCCCTCTTCCTCTCTCTCTCTCTCTACCCAGATGTAGTAGATGACACCTGGTAGGAAGAAAGTCATTTTACATACATGGATGAGCAGATCACCCATGGCTCAAAGGCAATTGTCACTCTTCTTGATAATTCAGAAATATAAATGTATACTCTCCCTCAAGTATTGATTACTAATTTGAGATTGTTAAAATGAATAATTTTCCATCACAACGAAAGACCTTGAAACGACCTGAAAATTACCCTTTTTCATATTGAAATGTATACACAGTCCCAGGATTCCAGTCACTACAAGATTTATGCCACAACGCTCAGTATCCATGGCAACTGGCTTGCTGAAACCAGGTCACAGAGCCCCAATGTCATCATGGAGGACTACTTGGAAAAGGTCAGTCTTTTCATAAAATTGGTTTTTGTGACCCGCAGAAGGGTGCTATTACAGTCACACCTGCTTTAGAGACCACCTGTCTACAAAGACCACATTTTTTGTTTCCCTTGAAAATGTACTAAAGGAACCTGTCTACAAAGACCAACTGTCTACATGGGCTACTTTTTGTTTGACTGTACAATTTTTATGAAATTCATAATCTGTACAATTTGTTATTGCTAATTTATTAGTATCACTGTTATCAATTTGGACAATGTGCAAACTGAATTTTGTTGCTGAGATGCAGACAAAGTACTGTCAAAACTTTGGAGTTCATTTTCTTGTATTTTGAGTGGACTATTAGGCTATTATTATTATTATTGTAAATCTGTGCTCCATGCTTCAATTCGTACTCTTCTGCCAAGCATGCAATGATTCTGTAGTAATAATGAGAGGTAAACTTCAGATTAAAAGGTAAATATTTACATCATACTGTTGCAAATAGTTAATGCACTTATCAGGGAACCAAAAACTGTTCCTGTATGACTGAATTACAACTTAGAAATTTGGTGTATCACTGAAAGTTTATTTCAAAATTAGCATTGTTAACAATCAGAGGAATCTTCAGAATTTCTACTTTTCCAATAGCTCTATAATATGTTATGAACAGATTTTCTTTATAGATTTCTTTCTCAATTATATTGTATTACACCCAGCCACTACTATAATCAAATTAAATTTGATCAGATTCAAATAGTTATCATGGAACTTAACTTGATTATTTGCAGGCATTCACCATCTTTCATGAGAAACAAGATATGAGTGCGGAAGCAGTCACTGCCTACCACTCCCTCGCCAGGTTTGCTGATGCTCAATACCAACGCCTTGTGGAATACATGAAGTCTAAAGACTATGAGGATAAGAGAAAGCTGATGAAAACTTCTCTGGAAAATGTTGAGAAGCTGGGGAGCATTGGCATCAACAGCTCAGATAAGTAGGTATTTAAAAAAAAAAAAAAAAAAAAAAAAAATTAAATAAATCTTTAAAAACTTTTACCAATCAAGTAATTGGTAAAATTTATTTTACTAATGATACATTGTGCATCTGCAGATACCTCATATCGGTTATACAACATTTGCTCTGAGCTTTATGTTGTCAGAGATGATACTGGTTGTGATGGGGTTATAGGTTACATTTTAGTTGAGGGTGTGGGTTAGCTAGAATGCTACATGTATATCCAGGATTGAATTTAAGGAATTCAGTTAATGTTGAGCTGAGCAATTGTCACCATAGCATGTGAGATACTATCTGCACTTCCAAGTATTAAATTGCACAGCTGTGCAACCCATACCAACATTGTACTTATCTGATCATGGAAAAAGACAAAATGCGTTGTGGATAGTCATGGAAATTAGTTCTCAAAATTCTGTGGAAACCCTATTATAGAGTTGTAAAATAAGCGTATAACCAAATTTGAATTTTTAATCGTCACGTCTACAAGTATCAGAAGTGACAAATTTCTGTTATGTCTGTATGTGATAGGTTTTACCGAATCCAGGCTAAGCAGCTGGCCATAGACAAGAAGGAGGTCGAGTCCCTGAGGGAAGATCGTCAAACCTTCCTAGCGCGTGCCATGGAATGCTACCTGCACTGCCTAGAGGCCTCCGACCAGTCCCAGGACACCCGCGTCTTCCGTCTCTGCTCCCTCTGGTTCGAGAACGGGACGGACGTCCAGATCAGCCTCCTGCTGGAAGACACCATCGGGAAGATCGAGAGCAGGAAGTTCCTGCCCATGATGTACCAGCTAGCTGCGAGGATGACCACCAAGATCCAAGGCAAGAAACTTTCACTCTCAGTCACAATCCCTGTTCGTTCATCCCTCAATATCGACAAATTAGCATGGTGCGAGATCCTTTCAACTGGCAGCTGCAGAGTTATGGAATAAATTACCTACCGTAGTCATCTTAAGCAGGTTGATACAGTAGAACATTTCAAGAGTCTCTAAAAGACACATTTGTTCGTTTGTTAAATTAGTACAAAGTTATGCCAAAGCAGTTATTCTTTCTGTTCTCTTCCCTCATGTCTGCTATTATCCTTTCTTTTCTTTTTTCTGAGTGCATAGGGACTTACATTTATTTTTGTGATATACGCTATCAATTATTATTATTATTCAGGCAAGGAGCAGTTCTACACCATCCTGAATGCCTTGATAGAGAGGGTAGCAGCGGATCATCCTCACCATGCTCTGCCTGTCATCCTGGCACTGGCCAATGCTAACCTGGACACTGTCATCAACTCCAAGAAGACAAAGCTGGGTAGGAGTAGTGGTGGAGACCTCTCTCAAACAGACAAGGTGAGATTTGAATTCCAGTTTCAATGACTATCTTAAGAATATAAAACCTGGGGGTGTTTCACAAAGACTAAGATCAACTTAAAGTTGGACTTATGGCAGGCCGTTCTTGCCACTGTTACCATTAAGATCTTTAGATAATATTTTTCCCTTTAATAATGATTTATAAACATATATGCAAATACTGTAGATTTGTGACCATGATTTGTACATGCCAATACCAATGCCAGTAAATGGTGAGAGCAAACAGTGGCATGAACGGCCTGCCAAAGTTAAGTCCAACTTAAAGTCGATCTTAATCTTTGTGAAACGCCTCCCTGGAAGACAATTGGGACAGAAATGAACAAAATAAGTGCTTTATATACAGTGCCTTTCCAGTTACAAGTGACTGATGAAAGTGCTTTGATGTGAGTCAGTTAAAACCGAGCAAACAAATATCAGGTACCTGCATGCACTAACACTTGAGGAGGATGTGAAGTTGTGCTTTGGATGTCATGTCAAGGACATTAATGCTGAGCAGGGATTTAAACCTTCAGCATGTTGATAGTAATCAACTGATTGAACCCTTATCATGACACTTCTATAACACAATGATATCCTTGGGATATGGTAAACAAATTATTGAATTTCTTATCATCATCATCATCTATACAGGAGTGTAGGATATCCTGTACATGTAGGTCTCCCGGTCAGATCACTTGATAATGGTCTATAAATCAGTGCATGCATGGATGTCAGACTATGCTATTACAAAGTGTTTGTATGACCAAAAAGAATCAAAACTGTGTTTAAATGAATTGATGCTGGTAGCAGTTACTAGAGACACTGGTTAACTGTTCCAAGACCGGATGACCCGTTTGCTAAAAAAGTTACTCCTGACATTCAATCGACAGCGAGTAGTGAATAACTTCAATGAATGGCCTCTTGCTCTCTGATACTGTGATTTCACATGATGGTGTCTTTGTGTGTATTCTGAAAACCAGGATCGCATGCAAGCAGCTGTAGGCATGAGAGACAGACTGATGGGCAAGACGCCTTGCTGTGACATCATACCTGCCATGAACAAGCTCTCAGAGGCATACATCAAGATGGCCTATTGGGACATGTCATCAAAGAAATCAGAAACAAGTAAGTTCACTTCTTTGAGAGGCACAATAAAAGGCATTAGTTCAGTGGGTGGTTCCAGTTGTGAAACCAAGTCGGTGTGCTTAATTAATATGCCCTTGGCAGAGACATACATGTACATTCCTAATTCCTATGCATGTACATGTATGTACTCCTTGTGATAAGACTTAAAGCTTATCCTTACTAGTTTGGCCAGGAGGGATTAGACCTGCTTGCATGGTCACTGACAGGTGGTTATCTCATCAAATCATCTCTCAATTAACATAAGAAAAAGGGGACCATGGGAGACCAACAGGTACCGCTAAGGCATTGTTTGCTATATAGAGGGCGCAAGTAGCTACAAGTAGTACAGTCCAGTTTAAAGTCCTATGTCTCCTTCTGTCTCAATATTGCTGATCTACAAGCATAAGCTCGATTTTGTAACATTTTAAGCATTTAAAGAAACATTTAAATTATTAAGAACTATTCTTTCCTTCTGTCCTGTATCACTCCAAGAATGTCTATATTTTTACTCAGTTTGTTATAAATGTCTTCTCAACTTGATAGGAATGCTTCTGTTGGATTATACACTGAATAAAACTGACTTATATTAAACCTTTTTTGATGTAGCTTTTCCGGCTGTAGAAAGGTATCCCAACCCCAAATCTTAATCTTGTCTGCATTATGTTTGGACCAAGAAGAGCTTCCTGTAAATGCATGTTGTAAATAAGGTATAGTTGTGAAATTATTATTATTGTTTTAAATGGGGGCACGCTACAAGAGTCCTATCTCGCACCCTGGGGCAACGTGTCTGACATAGCCTGTTGTAGCAACTACTCCTAAGGAGACATGAACGAATGAACGAACCAATGATATGCTGCTCTTTTCACTTTCAGGGCCCATTTCTATAGCCTCCAACCAGCCCCTCCTCCATCTGAAATCCCTGCGTCACGTAGCTGTACCCACCCTGGAACTCAAGGTGGATGCATCCTGTTGCTATGACGACATAGTGTATGTGGAAGGCTTTGAGCCCACCTTCAAGCTTGCTGGCGGTGTCAACCTGCCTAAGATCATCACCTGCAGAGGGTCAGATGGGGTCAAACGTAGACAGCTGGTCAAGGTAAGGGCCTTGAGGAAAAGGTGGTTGTCCTCTCGACTTTGGACCATAGGGTTGTAGGATCAGGGCCCCGTCTTAAAGAGTTGAAATCAATCGCAACTTATTTGTGAGTGATATCAATCGCAACTTATTTGTGATTGATATCAATCACAACTATGCACATAAGAGATGGGAGACTCCAAACTTACGATTGATTGGAGGACTTGCGAATGATTTGGATCAATTGTAACTCTTTGTAAGACGGGGCCCAGACTGACACAAAACTGACAATAGACCAAATAAGAAAAGTACAGTTCAACTAAATGGTCAATAACTTGTTGGTTAAGTCAGTAATGTTGGTCTAGAGTCAGTCTTGCTGTGTCACTGGTATAATGTCAACTTGGTGAGTATGCACAAGACAAGGTATTCTATCATCCAGTTGACTCTATAGACCCAGGTGTAGCAAGTACAGGATAGGCTTGTGTGCTGGTTAAAGCTACCCAAACTTCTTGACAAGTATATGTGAACTGTGATATGCACATTGTAATTCTAACAGATTGTCACATTTGTTCTATTTAGCTTTATCATTTAGGATATAAATATTACTCTGCTTTTTTAGAGATCTACCTTGCGCCTTTAATTTGAAGCACAAGCCATTTTGATTATCGTAAACTTCGCGGTTCCTTGGATTGCAGTAGAAGTGATTTGGAATCAAACCATATTGAATGTCTTCACTCTTTTGTGATTTTTTCCCAGGGTAAAGATGACCTAAGGCAGGATGCTGTCATGCAGCAAGTCTTTGGACTGGTGAACCAGCTGCTCAGTAAGAGCACAGAGACAAAGAGAAGGAAGCTACAAATCAGGAGATACAAGGTAATTATCATCATACCATATTTTATTACTTCTCTCTTCAACCCTTTCATTGCTTCAAAGTTGCTCAAGCGTGAGTATATAGAGGGCAGCACACGACCATACACACAGGAGCGTAATACCCATTGTCTCAGTGTTATTTAGTGATAGTCAAGTTGCCTAATTCATGAACGACTATATACCCACGCATGAACATCTTTTAATTGTTTTAAATTCCCAAATTCTTATATTTGTAATCTGTTTGGACAGTTTTATCTTGCCTTTCAAAACTCGATTTAAGAATAGCAATGAATACAGACGTCCTAAAGCTTTTCATTGTACTCAACCGCAATTCGCAAGATTTGCAAGAATGAACAGAAAGCCAAAGTCAGACATTATAAGCTGAAGCTAGTGGAACAAAGTGTGCACAATATATGGGGTGGTGATTGGCTGCCACAAAATAGACGTAATGTCAGCTGTTTAATGAAAACAGGCTGTAGCAAAACCAGATTTTTATAGTTAGATATTGTGAAATATTCTTCTTCTCCTTTTTCCAGTAATCTTCAGAGTGCTATGCAGCCTTCACGAATATATACCAAATATACTTTTACACACCCCTATTGGAAGGCCCTGCCCCCCTCATCCCTCAATTGGTCCATATTAAATAGAACAAAGAATGACATACATGTGAATTTTGTGCTGCAAAATACATCAATTACAACAACAGTTGTTCGTTCTACCTCCTAATATTCCCAATACTGGGAGTAACCTCATAAAGGGTGTATATTAACAACTAAACCATGATTGTTTTGTTCTGTTTTAGGTTGTTCCTTTGTGTCAAAACACTGGTTTGTTAGAATGGTGTGAGGGGACTATGCCTATTGGTCTCTATCTCATAGGAGACCAAAAGAAAGATCTTGGTGCTCATGTAAGCTACCGGCCGGGGGACTGGAAGACAAAAATGTGCAGGGGAAAGATGGCTGTGAGTATAGTCAAAGACTCTATATAATTATATGAAAATGTATTGCTCATAAGTTTATGACTGATATTTGAATTATAAAGCTCTAATTACTGCAATATCACATGTCCTGAGTGCAGCATTGTATAATTAGTGCATGAATAACATCTATAAAAAGAATACTTTTCATCTGTGTATCATGGAATGCATGTCAATATCTGTAAAGTGCTTATGGACAATATTTCGCATTAAGCGCTATATAAAATGAGATTTTTTATTATTATTATTATTATTACGTGATTGCATATTATGAATAATGATTATGAGCATTTATCCATAATTTTCTTGGCTGGTTTTACAAGTTGGTACAAATGGCCTCTGTCTACCCATGTGCAGTTAGTGTCTCTGACAATTTAACAAATTGAAAACAAGTATAGACATTCAAAAATACAATACAGTCCTATTTTATTATTGTAATATATTTTAATGTGGAAGATTATTAATATTTTCCAGGCTGCCCACCAGTCTGGTGATAACAACCAGAAGTTCCGGGATTTCACGACCGTGTGTCGTAACTTCCAGCCCGTCTTTCATCACTTCTTCTTGGAGAGGTTCCTGGATCCAGCCGATTGGTTTGAGAAGAGACTCAGCTATACTCGCAGTGTTGCCACAGGATCTATAGGTAAGTATGTGATGTATAAATGAATTTAGGACTTTTGTGATAAGGCGGAAAACAAGAACTTGGTGAATGCATTAGCCATGTTGAAAGTTTGTGAAATGCGAGAAATGAGGCACTTTTAAATTCATATTCCTGATTTTCTATCTTTGTAGTTGTAAGTGTTTTTGTATACATTAACATTGAGATATCTTCTGCATTTGATGAATAACTTATCCCTTTGTGTATACCGGTAGTGTGAAGCTTGTGAAATTTCTGAAGGTTTGAAAGACAATTTGACAAGAACTTAGCGCCATCCATCCAAACCCAGATTTTAGGCGAATTGTTTGCATGAAATTGGTTCCTGTAAAACCATAAACTTTCCCTTTTAGTGAATTGTGTTCACCATGACTCTCCAATGAATAGGGACTTCTCACAATAATTGCAAAGGTTTCTAGTTTTGATATAACGGTAACAAATATTGCACTGGATGGACACATGTCAAACTAATTTTGTTCCTCTTTCTCTCTCTCTCTATCTCTTGTGTTTTGACAGTTGGCTACGTCGTGGGGCTTGGAGACAGGCATGTGCAGAATATTCTGATTGACTGCAACACTGCAGAACTTGTTCACATCGATCTTGGTAAGTATGCCTCCTTCCTCTCAAACAATGGCACAGGCTTTTCAGTAGAAACCTGTGTGCCCTGCAGTGGTCCAAAAGAATAGAATATGGCCTTGTGGCTCCTTCTTCTAATACCATTGATGGTTTGGTTGTTCGTTGTTCCTGCTTTCCCACACCCTTGGTATTAACACCAATAGCGTCATACAATGACGAGAACCCATTTAAGGGCGTGCGTGTACATGTAAATTAGAGCTAACTTATTTTAAAAATTGCTGATCATAAATTTATTCATCAGAGTCACATCAAGAATGGACATTGCAACATTTTTAACTGTCTAAGATTCCTTAGTCCCTACTTACCCACTAACTCAACAGCAATACTCAAGTCAGTATTTCAAAAAGAGATATAAAGGAAAGACACATCATCATGTTTTCTTGATACCTCAGTCAACCATTCCTTGCTTTATCATGTTTCATTCAGGTATTGCCTTTGAGCAGGGTCGTAACCTCCCAACTCCAGAGACAGTTCCATTCCGTCTGACAAGAGATCTAGTAGATGCTATGGGCGTCGCTGGTGTAGAGGGAGTCTTTAGAAGGTAAGAAATGGA
Organism: Strongylocentrotus droebachiensis; assembly: GCA_035222895.1. Taxonomy (NCBI): domain Eukaryota; kingdom Metazoa; phylum Echinodermata; class Echinoidea; order Camarodonta; family Strongylocentrotidae; genus Strongylocentrotus; species Strongylocentrotus droebachiensis. Next base: position 67,050 of record JAVYIG010007969.1, read on the forward strand.
ACTCATCTTTAAAGCCAATCTGTACTAGTGTACAGGAGGGATTGGACCACCCTGCAAGGTCACTGACAGGTGGTTATCTCATCAAATCAGCTCTCAATTAACATAAGACAAAGAGGATCATGGGGGACCAATGGTCAACGATTAGGTATTGTTTGCTATATAGAGGGTGCAAGTAGCTATAAGTAGTGCAGTGGGGCTTTAATGGAAAGCTATTGTAAGTGGGTACCTGGAAGGATTAGTCCATGCAATGTGCTGCTAACTAGAGCGGAAGCTGTGATAACAATAACCCAAGCTTTTGGGAAGCACATAGGCACATTCTTTTTTGAATATCAAAATGTGGATATGTAGTTACAAGAATGAAATGCTATTATTGAGAAATGAATTGTGAAGGCCGGGCTGATGTGATATGGTGCTAATCCTCACTAGACACCCTGACAAATTACATGAATTGGCAGAGAGAATAATAATAATAATATACTGTACTTATAAAGCGTGAGATTTAGAGGGAGTAGGGACAGCATACCTTTCACAGCAAAAATTAGGAATTCAGTCTATTTTGTATACTAAAAAAAAAATCAGAAAAAGAGAGGAATCTATGGTTTAAAGAATAGCCTGAAAGCCAAAATTAGGGAACATTCCTCCAAAATAGGAATGGTTGGCAGCTATGGGAATGAAAGATAAGATGAGATTTTTCAGATTTCTGATTGTGAGTTGTTTCTTTCTTTTGTATTTGACAGGTGTAGTGAGAAGACTATGGAGGAGATGCACAACTCAAGGGAAGCCCTTCTGACAGTGGTTGAGGTAAATCAGCTCCCTACATTCATCAATAGGTGTTCAGTTTGCTGCCAGATTTGATATATATTAATCTCATTAGACTTGTGTCATAGGTGTAATTCGAAATTATATCATGTTGACGACATGCCTATACTTGTATTCCAATCCTCATCTCATAAACTTTAATATATCAGAAGGATATTTCCATCTAATGATACAACTAAATATTAAAAATGATAACGCTATTATAATGGCACCTTAATGTAAATGACGGATGATTGACCTACCTGTACACACATACTTTATTATTGTTTAAACCCTCAAGGAATTAGCTTGTGAAGATACATATGTACCGTACGGTAAGATTGAATCAGTAATTATGAGTCCATATTTAAATGTGCAAATTAAGTCATATCCATGTAGTCCCGAGAGATATCAAGTCTGAAATACTTCAGCGACTGGTAGTTGGCTATCATTTAAAGGCATGGTTTAACAATGTTAAATTTGAGATGCATGGTCCTACGTGTTATCAGTATATGGTGTAATATTGAAGCCCTAAAAAAGTTGAGCTTCAGAATAATCAAGAAGTGCCTCAAAGAAGTAAAAAATCTTTGAGTGACTGGTTTTAACCTACTCATTTTCCCCAATAGAGTGTAGTGTTATGAAAACCGTTTGGAAAACGAAAAATGAAATTTTGATTTCTAATCATAAATATCTTGATAATCAGACAGGCGATCGGCTTGTAAAAACTGATTGGATTCCTGACTGACCTAAAGGTTTATAGTTATCGTTGCAGCATGAGCTAAATCCAGGATTTTGTTTCAGAATGTGAGATGAAGTTACCCAATCCCTTTTCTCTTCTGTCCCTAGGTGCTTCTCTATGACCCTCTCTACACCTGGACCATGTCTCCAGCCCGAGCCCTGGAGCTGCAGGCACTAGACCGTACCGAGATGGGAGACCAGTCTGAACTCAACACCACTACAGATGGTCATCAAGATATCCTGCATCCTACCAATGGAGCTAGTAGCCCTACAACCTCCAGGGAGGAGGTCAACCAGGTTTGTTTGCTTGCTTGTATATGATCAGAATATCCTGCCTCGGTCTATCAATAGGGCTTGTAGTCCTACAACCTCTAGAGAGGAGGTCAAACAAGTTTGTATTTATTCCATACATTTGACAACAATGTATTATTAGTAATTCAAATTCTATGTGCCACAATTCAATTCAGTGGGATTATCCTTTTATTTGTGCTAATAATCATGACTCTTTGAAATAGATATACAGTGACCACGAAAAGGGCACACATCTGTGTGTCGCATAGGCAGGTCTACCAATTTGCCGATGTTCTACATTCACAGGTTTAAGCAGAGAGTATCAGTGAGAATTCATGGTGCAGTATGAAGGGTTTATCTAATCCCTAACTTCCAGTGTCAATTTGCCATGAACCCGCTGAACACTGCAGACCCAAAACAGATGATTATTCATGACTTATTTTGTTTGTAGGTTGCTGAGAGGGTGCTGCTACGGCTGAGGCAGAAGCTTGGTGGAGTTGAGGACGGGGTCACACTGAGCGTAGCAGGTCAAGTTAGTCTACTCATCCAAGAGGCAAGAGACCCTAAGAACCTCTCAAGACTGTTCCCAGGGTGGGCGCCATGGCTTTAAAGGGGACTGTTCGACCTTCAGTACTTGCCAAGGAGATGTTATAACCATTAAAGTCCCTGATATCTGAGGCTGCTCTTGGACAGAACGAAATAGTAGTCTTTGACTCTTAGATCTAAATGATTTAAAAAGAAGTTTCGTTGATCTCGTCATGCAGGGAGCAAGAGACTTGTAGCATGCTTGAATGACACATTGCTAGGACACCAACTGAGTGTATTGTCCTATCTTTAAGAAATGAAATGAAATGAAAAGCTCATGCCTTGAACATATGTATGTGCCTTGTCCTGTATGAAATACAATTTATACCCATCAACTAGAGTAACAAACAAACAAAATTGTATTTTGAATGTAGTCATGAATCTTGGTTGTGACAGAAAACAAATTATCACTGAATCAATTGAACGTATATGAATTGTTCAAAACTCCAAATAATATTAGGGGAAAATGTATTAAAGCATTAAATTAAAGAGAAGGTAGAGACAAGGAAATTGTGTGCCTGTTGTTCTGGCAAATTGAAAGACATTGCCAATTAATTTTACTTTGTTTTTTCTTTGATGGTTTAAACTGAATTTATAATGTTGATAAAGGATGTACATGTAAAGTCACTTATACTAATCTAAGTATCATGTGAGATATTCACTTCAATTTCTTGAAATGTGAGTCAATAGGTTGATGGAAATAGCTATGTTCATGTTGTCATAAATATTCAGTATAATACAAGTGGTTTGAAATGTGAAACACTGTTGTTTTCATCCAATTCATAAAGACAAGTTAAAGATGGTTGTTTATGTAATGCAATCATCCTTAAAGCAAGTTTTCAGTTTCTCTGATTTGGGGGTTATTTTAAAGGGATACGGTAACTCAGATTCTGAAACAAAATTCTGGATTTAGCTCATGATGCAACGATAATTATAAACCTTTAGGTCAGTCAGGAAGCCCATCGCCTGTCTAATTATCGAGATATTTATGATTGAAATTACAAATTTTGAAAACCATTTGCCAAACGGTTTTCATAACACTACAGTATTTTGGGAAAAAGCGAGTAAGGTAAAACTGGTCACTCTAAAGATTTTTACTTTTTTGAGGCCATTCTTGATCATTTTTTTTAGGGCTTCAGTATTACACCATATCACAGACACTGATAATCTCAGATTTAACATTGTTAAACGATCCTTTTAATCTTCTTGTTAATTAATGGGATCACGGTAATTACAGCGTTCAACGAATCAAAACAATTTGAAGAGAAGTCTGATGTGGATCAAAGTTTGTACATTAATAGAGATCACCGTTTGCAGCTGTCGAGTGTTTCATGTTTGAAAAAAATTAATAGACCCTATAAAAAGTTCATACATGTATATACATTGATTGGACTTGGATCAATCACAACTCTTAATAAGACAGAGCTGAAACATAAACTTCCATGTACATTATTTTGTAAGAATTATTGAGTTTTTATGCATTAATTAAGTCATTAAATACCTGTGCTATGTAGTGGGAACAAAAACATACTACATGTATTATATTGAAAGAGGTATTCTCTGACATTTAGTAAAACTTTTGTTTTATGTAAAGCTATGATGGATAAGCGATTTCATGCATGGTATGAAATGAGCTTCAAACTTTTTCAGTGTAGTATAGTCTGTTAATCACAAATCAGCATGTAAATGAAAGAAAAACAGTGACATATTAGCGTTGTTATATAGGTATTTTATTCTTGCCGAAAATTCTGCATTTGTTTGATATGTAAACAGACACTTGTGTACATGTCTTCCAGTTGTAAATTGGTTATTTCAGTACTATTTTATAACCTTATTTGTCAAAGCCTATATTCCTTCAAACTTACCAAAAAATGCTCGCAACATATTCAGACTATTTTGTATAGGTCATGTTATGACCAAGAAGAATTAAAAGGCAAAGCCAACTTTCAAAATAATTGCATAATTGTGTTTCTCTTTCAGTACTAACTTGACTTTCCAATGGTACGGTAGCTCGCTCTCATAGTCCATACAGAGCAATTAAGTAATTTGTATGCATGTTCATAATGTTCACCACACCACCACAATGATGAGTAATTGTTTTCATGCACAAATTATTACATTTCATAATGTATGCATCAACATTGAACAAAAGTTTGTGCTTTTCCATCACTAAATTATTCAAAATTTGAAATATTTGTTTCTTCAATGTATGTGAAAAATAAAACATAAATTAAGGAACCCACACGTATTTGCGGCTCTGAGTGAAGATTTAAATAGTGGATTAAAAAATGTAAAGTGATTTCCAAGCAAAATATCCTCACTCCACTATTTAAGTCTTTACTAAGAGCCACAAATACACGTAAGTGAGACATCTAAAATGCCACAGAGTGGGTCCCTAATTTATGGAATGACCCAAATACATAATGTATTACAAGAAGCACACCCTCTAATAAATATCCTGCTCTAATGGTAAAATCTTCTCACACTACAAATTTCACAGCATCATGTAAAGATTACTATACATACATGTATACCAAAAGACGTTAAAAGATGGGAGTTGTTGCTACCTTGTTTGGCGTTCAACAATAAGGGATAGAGCAACGTCGATCTGGCGCTGCTCAGTGGCTGCCGGGCTCACGATCAATTGGGCAAAAAGAATATCCGTTTCGGTCTAATAAAATTTGGAGTGGACTATTAGGCTATTATTATTATGTAAGTGACATAACATACATATAGTTTGTTGAAAACCCTTGTAGTAATGGTCTATATAGTCCCTATATAATGAAGTGTTAAATAAATAAGACATCAAGGTGATAATCATTTACAATGATGATTCCTGGGCCCCATTTCACAAAGCTAGTGAAATCCTTGCTTCAGGAGATTTGTCATTGACAAAAGGCTTTGTGAAACAGGTCTGTGGTATTTATCTTGGTTTAGCTGGTGATGATGCCCTTACGCTTCTATGATGAGATGTAACAGTGTCCAGACTGCTGCTTCCTGAGGGTCAAGAGGTCAAGAAACATTTGTTATATTACGTGAAAATGCACACATGACTGAACATTTTGAATTATACTATTCAAACATTGAAAGGTCAAGATTTCAGTATAACAAAATATGTGAACCGACAAGGTCTCAATATTCATAAATGTCTTGCATTCTTTCTAACTTTTCCCCAAAGTCGAGCAGATTTATTAAATATTCATATTCTAAAAGTCAAAGAAGACGTATCAACATTCACCTTTAAAAAAGAAAATTTACCGGTACTTGTTCTAACAGGTCAAACATTCGACATATGGACATATAAGTATTTGGCGTCACCTGTGCTGCCAAAAGCAAACTGAATCACTGTAACCCTCGGGTCTCTCCTCCCGGTATAACTGATTGGGGGTGTGCAGGTGGACCACTACACCGGGATTACCCCCTACTCTTGTACGAATAGTGCATGGGTTCTTAACGTGCAAAGGTGGTTACTCTTCTCTACACGGGGCCTCCACTTTAAGTCCTATCCGAGGGACGCAGTGTTTCTAAATGAACATAGCCTGCGTTTATGAAACAAGGGAGGGGCACGTTAACACACAACTCAGGCTTCAGTCATCCACCTGGGTTGGATTGGAACCCATGATCTTTGGCAGATGCTAATAATACTAAGCCAATTTGCCTCCTCAATATTATTATTATGAATATGATGTTGGACTTACTTTTCTGCATCATAGACGAGGTTCTGTACTTGGGTAGCGGAATAGAAGACTCGGGAGCTACAAAATAAACATGGCCAATGTCTATCGATAAAGCATCAACTATTTCATGAATCACCACTTTAATATAATACAGATAATAATGCATGAACTGAATATGGATTACATTACTTGATCCTTCCCTAATAAAAGATAGACAAATTTCCCACCAAAATATAGAAATATCCACCTTATGTTACATCCAGCATATACCTTAATATCTGCATGTTGTATATTAAGTATTTTATGAAGCATACATTTCTTCATTTTTATTATTTTCAAAAGAAATTAAACTACACAATGAATCGTACAATATTTACAAATTTAAAAGCATTAGATGTGACAAGTAGCACTATCACCAACAGGACTGGTGACATTCCTTTATTCAGCCTATTAAAAAAATATAAAACAACTGAGAGATTTCAGCAGTGCATGGGTTAATCTTTACCTGGTATGCTATGCCTTTGCCCTTGTCTTCCTCTGGCTCCTGTGACAGGGGATTGGTCACCTGCGCCTATATACAGAGTAAAACAAGCAAACAACGTATTGAATACAGGTAATGGGATTGGTTCCTGGATTACATGAGAGAATTTATGTTGATAATAAAAACCAAACAGATAGTTGAAGTAGTATTGAATTTAGGTGATGACAGAAACAATTTCAGTATGAAGAGAAAGAGCAAGTGTCTTTAAAAAAAAAATTGTGAAATTCCAAATAGCCCAGCACAGAGCAAATGGTAAACTTGGGATGAAACACTAAGAAAAGATCTTAGATTAGCAGCCTTGTTAATGCACATGTAGATACAAGAGACTTTGTTTTGGTTGGAAATGTATAATAGTCGAGTACTTAACAAACAAAGATAAAGAAAATCAAGCCAGTTATCCCAACATAACTAATGCGCATACAAAATAGTCTTCTATTTGTAAACATGAGTTGTGCTTTGCGGTGACTGTAATTTCCTGCAAGCATCTGTTCTGTCTCTTTAAGAGGACTTTTCCACCCTTAATCTGCCTACCTCAAAAATTGATACCTCATTACCAATGGCACATTTCAGGAATTGTAACTGCTTCACTTACTCAAAAGAATTGCTATCTGTCTCTTTGTGACTTGTCTACTCTGAATTTCTACCCACCCCATCGCTCATTCATATCAAGTATAAGTTTACTTGCACTGGACTTTATAGAATACTGTAAATTGAGAAAGTGCTTTGTCGACACACGAGTTCTGCACTTCATGGCACTCCTTGCAGCTACTCTCTTCACCTACCATCCCAGTATAGCTTCCTGAGTGAGCTACCAAAGCAGAGCTGCCAACCTCAACTGAACAAAAATCCTATTTTGAAAATAAAAATCCTATTTTTGATCGATACTTTCTCACTGCAAAGAATTGGGGGGGGGGGGGGGGGGTTTCAATTTGCATAAGTTCCTAGATCTACATACAGGAAGAAATTTTTCAATGGACCAATGGTCGAATATGCATGATTTCGTCAAGACAAGTGTTCGATGAGCCAATGAACATCCCCAAATTGCTGATGTGAGATGCTTGTAGGATACTTTACAGGAGAGAATGGGCTATTTTCAATTGAAAATGGCACACGAGGAAAAATCGTACTGTCGTATTTACTTCTAAAAATCGTACAAAATACGATAAAATCGTACTGGTTGGCAACTCTGCCAAAGGGATTAACCAACCAAGTACTAAGTAACAAACCATCTCTAAACCAACTGATAATCACCAACATTCTGGTCATTTGCATTATGCCATTCGGAATAATGCAATTTGCTTGGTCTATTGTCAGTCTGATATCGCTTTTCTGTTTGGCAGAGAAATTGTTGAAATTTCCAGTTAGGAATTTCACAATGGGTGCGCATTTGACTTACCTGCATGAGTTGCCACATGCCTCTTTTTGATTGGTCCTCTCTGGATCTGTCTAGCTCTAGACCCGAAGCCCAAGCACTGCAGAGTCTCTGTCAGGAAACGATGGGTGGGAGATACACAGCATACCACCAAGAGCTTGGCATCTCCACCTGTATGTGAGGATAATGGCTTAGTGGTTAGGGTAGGAGTCTTCAAACCACAAGATCATGGGTTGGGAATCATGCGTGGTTAGGGTAGGGGTCTTAGAAGTGACAGATCATTAGTCAGAGACATACAGCATACTACAAGGTGCTTGTCATATGCATCCATAATGGCTTAGTAGTTAGTGTAGGGGTCTCGGAACTATACGGTCATGTGTGTGTAATTGGATTTTTACAGATTTGATTATTTACGTCTCGGGACCGACCTTTAAAGTCACCATCCGAAAGACACGACTCAGTTTTGAACCGGGGTCGTCTGAGCCAGTTTGTAGGCAAAGACAGAGAGCTGACCAAGTGAACGTGCCGCTTGACTAACTCACTTCTCCCATAGGGTTGAACTGAATCCTTTATTGTCACACTTTAAGGTCATACAGGTTCTGGTAGGTTATCACCACAGCTCTCTCTCTCTCTCTTTCTTTCTCTTTATTTTCTTTTGGGGGAGGGGGCAGAGGAGACTAATCAGCTTTCTTTCTAGGTACTACAGCACTTGTACTTGTACGAGGATAAAGACAACAATAACCTTGTTTGCACCTGGCTGACAGCATTTGAAGAGTTTAATTCCAAAAGGAGCTAAATCCACTTTTGATGAACATTGATTATTAATATCAGAACATTGTTCACTTAAGTACCCATCTTTCAACAAAATTATTTACCTAAATTTGGGGAGCAATTATGAAAAAAATGCACCTTCTTATATCCCTTTTCCATAGACACCTGTAAAAAATCTGGTAAACAATTTCTTTTTTCTCCGAAGTTACAAAAATGTATTTAGCTCCTTTTGGAATTAACTTCTTCATTTGTTGAACATACCTATAGAGTCTTTCATGAGGTGTGTGAGTCTTGAGTTCCTGTAAGGCACATGACCTCTGCCCTCAGCCAAAGCTCCTAAGACATCAGCCAATGCAGACAAGCTTCTGTTGATGTGAGATGTCTCTCGCAGCGCAGAACCTGTAACACCAGACATACCTGCAAGAGAGTGCAGTAGACATACAGGTTTACCACCTTGAATAATAAGTCACAAATTAAATTGGAGAAGATCCAATGCAATGCAAACGCATTTTGAAGGGGAGCAATTACCCAAAATTATTTTCTGTTTGTCCATGCCATTGTATCATTCAAAATATCAACTTTGTATATATATAAAGAGAAATTGAGAGATCATAATTTTGGTGATTGGTTTATGAACTTTGAAGTAAACTGTCCAAAAGGGATTGACACTTCAGATTAAATCATGGTGATTCCTGTAGATCCTTCCATACACATTCACTGTCAGCTAGATCTACTAGCTATTCTGAATGTGTTTCCTTTGCCATGAATAAGAAAATTAAAATGTGGAAAAATTCTTAAATAAAATCGCATCAAACCATGGAGATTCCTTAAGATCCTTACCTACACATTCACTGCCAGCTAGGTCGACCAGTTGTAGCTTAGTTCTAATGACCTCCTGATCATCTCTCAAAGACGACGAACGAGATGGTGACTGACTTCTAGCCCTGGATGAAGGCCTGTAAGAGAACAGAATACAACAATGAGGATTAGAATAATACCACAAGCAGGTTATGTGGAGAGTAGAATTCCAAGCATACACTGGATGAAAAACATAACACACATTTCTCTAGAACACTTGACTGGTTCAATACATTATTAAAAGCCAATAGGAAACGGAGAAGATGGAAACTTATGTTTTTATACATGCAGCAAACTTTTAGAAATTTGTGAAACAATTTATTACAGCTAAGAAACAGTATTTACATTTTTCCTTCATGGTGAAAGTATTCAATGTCATGTGAGCCATCCGTGGCCAACCTTTAAATTTGAATTTTTTTGATGTGGTATATAAAACAAACTAATGAACAAGTTTTCTATTTATATTCGTCTACATGGAACTACACTTCTCAGAGCTCTTCACTGGTTGTAGGCAAAGAAATGTAATTTTATCACTACTAACGGACACTGCACTGATGGATCAGAAGTGACAGCCTGCCTGCCTCCGCCGTCAGCCATCAGGCTGCACCATCTCCTCCTTCTACTCAACTGAATGTATACTCATTTGGATAGGCTCGACAGAAAAAATCATACTTTTCTACCACATTTAGTTAATGCTATGTCTAAGAGGATATAAATACATGTCTACATAATCACTTGTGAGTTGGAGACTGGATGAGAGTGATTGTCAAGGTAACAACAAGATGTGAACGACTGGAGTGGGCGTGAACCTCGGTCGCATCCTCATGGCGATAGGTCATTCCATGGCGGACAAGGTCAACGATCTCTACAGCGGTCGTTACAGCTCTACAAGAAAGAACCAAGGAATGATACAATGTGAGTCAATTTCAGATGCAGATTTGAGTGATTAAGAAAATAATTCATTCCATTCATAGCTTCGAAATGAGGTTAAGAAAACTACAGATTATAGTGTAAGTCAGCCAAAGTACCAGATTATTTTGAAATCATGCTTAAAATCATGAATTTGACTTTCATGTCTAGTATCATTGGATATCCTACAAACCTTCCCTGAGTCGTTGTTCATGTATTATAAGATTTAACTCTTAACCTCCTACAAGTTTTAGACAAGAGAGTGACTGCCAGCCACTATTCCTTTAAAAATGGAACATTTACATGTGTCTAGCTTGTACAGGCTGGTCAGAAAGCAAGGATAACGATAATGATAATGAAGATAACAATGTTCAATGTTTTATTTGTTTATTTATTTATAATAGTTTCATTTCAACAGGGTGGTCTCATTTCAAGTCCATTTCTGGACCTGCTCTCCCAGAGAGCCCTACAAATTATATTGGATCAAAGGAATTAAGTGATGAAGGGTCATTAGCATAAATAAGTGATTTGGACTATGATATCTTTTTTTGGGGGGTGCTACTTCTGTCCCTCGATAAGATCTAAATCATGGCTGTGGAGACTGACCTCTGAGTTAAAGAAGTGACCTCCATTGACCCGTCATCCCCTGTGAAGATGTCATGACGAGATGTGGCAGGATTCAAGGTCAAAAGGTCACGGATCTCGTTATTGTAGACTTCAACAACAGACACTTCCACGGTGTGTGTGTTAGGCTTTTCTCTCAGCAACCTATCAAAACACACACAAAACAAATTCTCATTCTGTAAAGGCTTGTAATATGAAGTAGTTTACAGAACTATTTATTATTTATTCAGCAATTCACAAAAAATATAACAATGTAAATATGAGTGAACAAACATTAAGAGAATGTCAATTATAAATGCACAATCTTCTTGGAGGTCCTCTGAGTGCATCAGTTGGCTGTTGCGGAAGAGGAAAGCAAACTAAATCACTGTAACCGTAATGGTCCCTCTTCCTGACCAACTGGTGCACCCAGAAGACCTGCAAAATAAAGCATGAAGGTAAATAAAATGTGTAACATTTCATAAACAAAAACAAAGCACAAGGAGGAAATCAAATTAATATGTATGATGACACTAGGTCATGACACGATACTGAATCATGAGTGAAATGCGAACACTATGCACAGAGTTAACCTGTTGACTATGGGAACCCGGTGGCTACTGTATAAAGACTATGGGAATGAATGAATCCAGTAGTCAATGGGTTCATAATCCTTGATCAAGCTTGGCACCAATGGCAAACACCAAACATTAATGCTCTACACACTAGTGCACAGTGATTGCCAACATGTGAGAGACAGTAATCAATAAAAAATCATTCAATATAAAAGTCTTAGCACTTGCATGATTAGGCAAGAATATTTGCTGTACACTGTGACAATTAAACTAACACACTTGTATCTCTCTTCTACATTTATCTAAAATAAACAACCGAGTGGCACATCTTCCAAAGGTGCAAATCAACAGCTTTGATTATCAGTAACTGTCTTGACTTGACCACTACAACGATCTTGACCACTACTTTCTCTTAGTTTATTTTGGTATTGTATTGATTGAAATGTATTATATTTTTATCTTTATTGCCATCTTGTACTTGTTATACCTGTCTGTTTGGCTCACTTTTGTATATTTACTGTATCTATAACATTATTGTATTACTTGTAAAAATGATCAGTTTTGGTCCTTGGACCTTTGGATTATGTATATTTATATGTTTTTTTAAACCAAATTAAATAAATTACTGTTTCTCCAAACACCAACCTGAATAACTCCCTGGCGGCCCTCGGTACCACCCCATCTTCATCACTCTCATCCAGAATGGTTCTCGTCTGCGTCAGTCCTTGGGTATAGCGCCCTCCCAGCATAGTGTGCGTCTTCCCGCTACCAGTCTGACCGTAGGCCATGATACACACATTATACCTGGGGGGTGTTTCACAAAGATCCTAAGTTGAACTTAACTCAAAGTTGGACTTAAACATTATGGAGAGCCATTTGTAGCCTTAAAATAAAATAAATTCAAAAGTGAAAATTCAAGTATTTTAGACTTTTTATAAATTCCACATCAAGAACATGAAATCTCATTGATAATAGAAAATATGAATGATTTGAATCAACATTTTAAGCCTCTTAAAACAACTTTTACAAATATTTTAATAGATGCTAAATGGCTTTCCATAATTGTTATGCCTGATGGGAGGCAGCAACTAAGTCCGGGGAACTTTTTACTTGCACCATGTAAATAGCATTGCACCATGTAAATAGCATTGCACCATGCACCTTGCTCTCGTAAGCACACACACACTCATCAGTCTGCAAGAATCTTCAACTGTGAAGGAGGTAGACTTAACCCAAAGAAGAAGAAGAAGAAGTCCAACTTAGGATCTTTGTGAAACACCCCCCTGGTACAAGACGGCACACAAAGGAAAAGTTAAAGATGCATCAAGGTAGTAGAAACAAGAATGCAGTTTATTTGAATTTTCTTCTTATAATCAGAACATATATAGTTAGAATTTGTTTTAGATATCACATTTTTAAATATCTGTACAAGTATTGTGGTCTAGTGGATATGTCACCAGACTGTGGATCACATGGTTTGCGTCCCACCGCAGCACTAATATCCTTTGGCAAGACATTAATATACATCTGCCACTATCCACCCAAATGTGATGTTAAATGGGCACCTGGTATGTGACTATTATTATTGTTATTATATTTGTTTACAAGATTCACGATGCGCATAGATAACTTCCTCAAAAGGGTAACAGATGTGTTTGAAACCCATACTTGACTTTAATCCATATAGGAATGAAAATGTAAATTTTTAGTGATTTGCAATACAATTTAGAATTATTACGCACTGGATGGATGACACCATCATGAATGAAGGTAATACCATATGATGAACCATGAGAACAAATATGATTTGGCACTACTTTGATGATCAAGGCCCTTTTTCATCAAACTTGTTATCAATAACAAGTTACCATTATTGTTATAAGCTACTGAAATCATTGCATTTGATTGGCTGAAAGCAAAATTGTCATAGAATTTCAGCATTTGTTATTGATTATGAGTTTTAATGAAACAGGGCCCAGAACAGACAGGTTTATTTTCTTCTAACCCTTTAGTAATGATATTCTTACCCATCTAGAAGAGATGTGAGGAGTGGCTTGACTTCATTGAATACTTCATCTTGAGATTCAGTCTGGTTATACACTCTGCAATAAAACGTGATATGATTATTCTGGGGATTAACCCTGACAAGTGACTTTTCTTTATTCTCTGTATGTTTATCTCTATATGGATGTATTTCTTTGTATTTTATCATGTTAATCATTTTGTATTTTCATGTTTTTAACTGGAATATGGAAAATAAATAAATGAAATGAAATAAAAGAAACTTCATTGTTTTACAACATATTATATAACACTGAAAACTTCTTATACTTCACATACATGTACAGAGATCACAACCACATACAAGCTATGAGATATATGCTTTACTGTATTGTCGAGTCTATATGACTGTGTTCTTACCTTTCAAATTCAAACTGACGACTGGTTTGAGAATGGCCTGGTCTGTTACAATTCACATTTACAGTTTCCTGCAAAAGAATTCAATTTGAAGAATATATTAATGCAAAGAAAATGTTCTATTACCGAAGCCCATGTCCTACATTAAACAGGACAAACAAAACCTGTGAATACATGAAATGTTCTGGCCTTTCTTACAAAACTTCAGTTTTGTTATATACTTCAAAATATAATTCATATACTTCAGTATAAGAAAGATTAGAATGCATGAATCATATCAAAGAGAACAAATACAATATACAGTGAATATTACCCATGACTGAATGTCATCATTTTACACTAAACATCATGCAAAACTTATAATGATAATAATAATGGTGTCATTTTGATACACGTATGAATCCATTAAATTAAGACAACAAAGAGAATTGCTTACATCATCATCAACATGAACCACTTCTTCAGGGCTGTCAAAATGTCTAAAAAATGAAAACAGAAGTCAAATAATAAAATTGATTGATTTACTACCTTTTCAGGATGAAATAATTCATTGCTATTTATCAACATCAAACACAATAAAGTGGAGAAACTAGTTCAACTACAAACAGCATGCTAATTCTGGATTCTTGAACAGCGAAGTGACATTTTCTTTAATTTGCATCCAATTTGAACATGCGTAATCAATATCAATACATAATATACAACCTACATGATGGTATAATATTGCATTTATTGAAATCAGAAATATTCTACTTACCATGTAAACAAAACCTCTTACCACTTCTTACTCCAAAACCTATTCAAAATAATATCATTTTTTCTTTGTTTAGATAAAGCTATGAAATGAAAATGATACCCCACGTATCAAAGTAGTGAAAAACTATATCGTAAAACAGTATGCAACGAGCCCTGAATTCATAGTTACCTGCTAGAAGCTGTCTGAGTACCACTGTAATCATACTCAAGAACTGGTCGCACCCGACAGTGAACTCTAATGTTTCCACGTAGCTCCTAAATTCATGCGGGAAATGTGGAAAAAATAGATTGTTAGGTAACCTGATTTAAAGCATGGATGGGAGTGGTTTATACACAACAACATTTCAAACTTTTGTTGAGGTTAACCTAATGACTTCTGGATCCAAGTGGCTCCTGTATCAACCCTATGGCAATCAATGAATTCAGTATTCAGCAGGTTAGAATGAAGAGCGCACACACAACAACATTCGACCCCTTCTTCAATTTTTTTTAAACAGTATCTTTGTATTAGAAGAAAAACCATGACATGTGACTCAGTCTTCCTTTGCCGTTTCATGCCTGTGAAATACGCACAAAGAGAGTATTAATATTCAGTTGTTGTGGAGATTAGATTTTGCATTGATCAATTTATCCGTGTTAAGATCAATTCCTCCCATCCAAACACACATTCATAGTCATACATATTTAGAATTTTTGCAACTCATTTAAATTACAGTTATCTTTTTACTCGAAAAGTACTTGCTCATTTTTATAATTAAAAACGAAAAAAGAACTTCAAACACAACCAATCAGATGAGTACAAAGAAGCTTTAGCCAAAGCAAAACAAAAATTATTTTAAAAAACAATTAAAAAAACACCTCCCCCCCCCCCCCCCCCAAAAAAAAAAAAAAAAATCCATAGCCATGTTGATACTGATTGATCACCTACCACTAGAGTATTATGAAGCTCTCTCCTTCTGAGTTTCTCTCTCATGTATTTATCTTGGGCCGATGTCAGCTCGCTCTGAAAGGTGCATACTCTACGCTGTAACACTGAACAAATAGAAAATGTACAAGTGTGCACTAATGTTCTTAAGCAAGACATTCATCTACATTTGCCACTCTCCACCCGGGTGTTAAATGGGTACCAGCAGAAAGAAATTCCTTGAATGCTGTGAGCACTGATATGGTAGCCTAGCAGATCCGGGTTAATATTGGAGTGCCTTGAGCACCTTACATAGTGGATATTTATGTAAATATCAAATATTATATTATCATTACGTCTACAAAGGGGAGACAGACCATGAACACAGATAGGTAGGTTATGGAACACAAAAGAAAAACAATATGAATTTCAAGGGAAATCATTAAAACTATCAATATTTAAAAGAAAAATTAATGTACAGATGAGTCTGCCATCTCTCTTTTTTTTCTACAGCTTTTCGGAAATGCATGAGGAAACCACAGTGAAATGTTTGCCACAAAAATCATTTTGACGTGGCGAAAAACATTCCAAAATGTTTTTGCTTTTTAGATTACATTGCTGCCCATAACACATGTAATTCAACATCATGTCATTTTTATTGTATAACAATAATTTCAAAAGGCTACTTCAAAACTTACAGTTGAAATCAACACTTTCAGCATACAGCGATTGCTTCAATCTCTCAGCCTCTGATAAAGCCCAGTCTTCAACGCTTTGAGTCACTCTCATTGGCATGGTTACCATTGCAGACCTCAATGACCTTAGGTCATCTTTGGCTTCCTGGTGGTTGAAATATATTTCATAATTGACAAATTGTCATTAAATTAAGTTTGAGTCAACTTTTTTGTGTAAAAGACGATATCATACATCACAGGCATGAGGTGGGAAACACGTATCATTTAATTTTTCATATTCTTAAAGCCCCACTGTACTACTTATAGCTACTTGGCCCTCTATATAGCAAACAATGCCTAATCGGTGACCATTGATCCCCCATGGTCCTCTTTTTCTCATGTTAAGTGAGAGCTGATTTGATGAGATGTCAGTGACCTTGCAGGGTGGTGTAATCCCTCCTGTAAACTAGTACAGATGGGCTTTAAAAGAAATGACCAAATGACCCCAAAATAATTTATTTTAATGGATTCCTTAGAGTTCTTAAGGTATTGTTAATACAAAAACTTAAAAGCCTACAAAATATATAATAGATTATTATTACCTTTCACCTATGTACTAATTGGCCATCTGAAAAACCATTTGTCTCTTATCATTCCATAGAGTATGCCAATTACATAACAAGGGAAACGCTCTCGGCGGTCTCGCCTGCATAACGCAATTCAATAAACCAGAACGTCAATGACGTAGCTCTCATCCGCATCTCGCAACAACAAATATCGTAAATTTTATGTGGTACACTTTTGAACTGGTCAAAAAATAAAAATTTGATGCCCTGGAAGGGACATAATTTCATTTCATTTGCATAAAGTACCATAAATAATCATGGAGCAAAATCTCACAATTCTGTGTAGAAGTTTAGTGTTCCAAATTTAGCTCTACCAGATAAGGCAAACCAAATCAAAATCGGTCAAGAAATGAGGGAAAAGAAGCAATTTTTGTTATTTTTGGAATAAATTTGCATAAATTACCATAATTAATTAATGGAGAACAATTTCAAAATTCTGTGTAGAGGTTTAGTGTACCAAACTTAGCTCTACGATATAAAGCAAACCAAATCAAAATCGGTCGAGAAATGAAGGAGAAGAAGCCTTTTTTGTGATTTCGAATAAATTTGCATAAATTAGCATAGATAATGAATTTCACGATTCTGTGTAGAAATTTTAAATCCCCCTCCTAGCCCTACCATATGAAACAATCAGAATCAAAATCGGTTGAAAAATAACGAAGAAGAAGCATTTTGAAAATCTTGATGTTGATGCCACAAAGTCTAAGTTTGTTGACCTTAAATGACCTTTGACCTTAACTTAGTGACCTGAAATTCTACTCACATGATTGGGGAGACTTGATAACCCTATAGTCCAAGTTTCATTGACTAAGAACTTATACTTTCAAAATTATATCAAAAATTCAAAAACTTAACCTTAGGTTAAGTTTTCGATGATGATGCTACAACATAGTCCAAGTCTGTTGACCTGAAATGACCTTTGACCTTGACTTTGTGATCTGAAATTCTACTCACATGATTGGGGATACTTGATTACCCTATAGTCCAAGTTTCATTGACTAAGAACTTATACTTTAAAAATTATATCAAAAATTCAAAAAATTAACCTTAGGTTAAGTTTTTGATGTTGACGCCGTCGCCGTCGCCGCCGCCGCCGTCGCCGCCGCCGTCACCGGAAAAGCGGCGCCTATGTCTCGCTTTTTGCTACGCAGGCGAGACAAAAACTGATGATGTGCTGTACATGAATTTCAGATCAATATTGAGCAAAAGATACCTTGATTTGTTTAAGAATTCCTCCAAGATCATCTGACTTCATATGATCTCTCTGCTTTGCAGAAATAAGTGATGCTTCCATGCATGATGAATAATTCCTTTCCTTCTCAATCTCTGTCTGAAGCTGAAAATGTATATTTTTTAAAGACAAACAGGTGACAGTATTGAATCCAATGAGCTTTCCAAGTTTTGTAAGCAAAAATGTCTTTCATATATTTATAGATCATACACTAATTATTGGACCTCAAATATTCACTCGTTTTGATTGCCAATGAAATTTTGCATAATCATAGATTAACTACAAAAATTGATATAAACTGAATTACATCTGCTTTGTCCATATAATTAAAACTGTCACTGGCTTTACATGTACACAATACACATACTTTATTTGAATAGGAGTACACAATGCACATTCCATACAAATTTAATGAAATGGAATATTTCCTTCACATTGTATAATCTAATCTAATAATCTTCATTAAAACTTATTAGAAATTGTTTTGTGTATGTTCAAATAGACTGTTTGCTTTATCATTTTGTAGCTTTAACCAATGACTACAATTAGTTTAAATTTTCACACAAATATCAACTAGAATTATGAGAAAAAACTTGATCTACACAGAAAATAATCATGCTTAATCATGCAGCCTAATTTTTCATGTATTTTTCAAAAAATAAATGGTTTGATGAAAGCATGAAACAAGAAACATTTTTAGATCCATTTTGGTTTATAGATCGACTTAATGACAGCTGCTATATGCAGCCTTGTCTATTTAATATTTGCCTAAAACTTCAGTTAATTACATTAAAAAAAAAGCAGTTAGAATGTTATGGTAATTGAAAATTAGTCGAATTGATTAGGTAGTATATATAGCACTACTCCAGTAGAAGGAAAAAAGATGTAGAAATGTTCTCAATTTACCCTACATTCCTCTCAAAAAAGGTATTTGGCTTTTTAAAAATTAAAATTTGATTAATCAACAAAAATCTTTCCTTACCTGAGCGAGTTTGAGATGAAGAATTGCATTTTCAGTTTCAAGACATACAATCCTCTCCTCTTTCTCCTGAAAACAAGGGGAAATAAAACAAAATGTCAATACCGATGCCCAACTATGCCAATGCATCCAGTGTCTACAGTTTTGAAAGTAGTCTGGGCAATACCGGTACTGTAAAAGTGAACCTGTGGAGTATTATTTCTATGCTGTCCCACCTAGCCTGGAAGACCTGGCATAATTGTTGCGAAAGGGTAAACGGGCCCCAAGTTCACATAAGTCCCCCAGATTTTAACTTCGAACCCCTACAACTTAAAATCTAGCAGGGTGCCTAAGGTGCCACGGAGTGAGTCCCAGCATTTTCTCTTCTCGATGTCTTTCAGGCTAGCTAGTCCGATCCTGTCATGATGGAACTGAATAGAGAGGCTTATTAAATATTAAAGCCTGCCTTCAGAAGTTTTCATAACTATCCATAAGTAGGTAATGTAATACTTTGAATATTTGCAATGATTCATATCATTCAATTATATAAAAGCATGAAAAAGAGAAAACATGAATTGGTCTAAAATTAAAAATATAATGAGAATGATTATAAAAGAGAATGAGTAAAGATGAACCAAGAAGATAGACCTGGAAGCTCGACTGCTGTCTCAGCATTCTTCCAGTATTTGCGGTAACCAACCATAAACAGATTAAAATCAGAGGTGGATGCCTATCTTTCAACACAGCTCGACAAGTTTAGTTATATGTTTCGTCGCTGTTTTACAAATCTAAATGAAGACAAGATTGTGACTCTTTACCAATCAATTGTGAGACCAGCGTTGGAATTTTCTTCAACAGCTTGGAGCCCCTACACTAAGAAAGATATAGAGACATTAGAGAAGGTGCAGACGAGGTGTTTACGTCTTTGTAGTAACGAGACCAAGACTAAGATAGAGTCCTTACAGGAGAGGAGACAGAAGACAGATTTGATTGATACTTACAAATATCTCCATGATATATATAGGAATAGTTCAGAAAAGTTCTTCTCTGCTCCAAACAAAGATCTAAGAGGTCATACTAAGAAACTTTACCAAAGACGTACTCGCACAAAACTAGCTGGCCACTTTTTTTCAAATCGAGTGGTCCAACCCTGGAATAGACCGAAAACTTCAGTCTCTCTAATCGTCGGTTGTTCCACTGAGACTACGTCTGGCTCCACTAGACCTCTTTAATAAAACTGACATTTGTTGACATTCCCCAATACAGACGGTACACCAGACATCTCGTACCGTGGGGGTACGAGCCAGCGATAAACATCTTTTCGTTCACGACATTTTCTCCCCGATTTTCTTTATTTAGATCTAATTTTCTGATTTCTAAATCAGATGTAAATTAGGTTGGTATGTCATTTGTCCTAATTACAGTTATCAAAATTTGATAACTTAATATTAAATGCATAATTTACGGACTTACTTATATGAATTATCCAATTTGTATCTCAGAACTGTGAAACAGTACGTTCATGCATTCGAACATAGAGCTATATGACCCGGCGGCCGATATATTTCCGGGTCAACCTACCAAAACATAGCCAATGGCCAATCAGAGCACTCGTTTCTTGGGTATTCGATGGTCAAGCCGGGCTGACTCGTACGTAGCTACGGCAGCTATTGGACGTTCGAAAAGAAAAAATGAATATTCATCAACTAGAACCAAGATGGCTGACAACGGAGTTAGTTGGCTACGAGACTTTCTCGGATTAATCATTAATTTAGGATCTAAATCAGTAAATGAGCAAGCTATCGTAAGTCAAATAAGCTATAGATCTAGACCCCTATAATATATATGTTATTTTTAATTAGACTCCAATTATTGTAATATTGCAGCATGTATGAGGATGTAAAGAGTGAAAAGCTCGTTGCATATCTCATTCATCGCGGTCCTGCCGAACCGAACCATTGGTTCCGTACAGTCCCGATAGGCCATACTTCAGTCTCTATAATCGGAGGTCTAGTGGTAGGGAGGCCAATGCCCAGGCGTAAGGCTTCTACATCTAAGATTTGTGCGCTCGTCGTCCACTTCAAAAAATTAGCACAGAGAAAAAAATGATGTAAAAATAAAAATTGATGAAAATAAGAAAATAAAATACAATTATACATTTCACAACATACCTATAATCACGGATCTGTAACGGTCTTTCACCATTTGTTGACGATCTTGCAGATTTTGACGTATTTTAATCCAATAATTGTTGTAGCAGAAGAACTTTACGCGCACGCACCACCGACTAAGGAAATCCTAGAGGGCGTAGAGGTTTGCTCACTAAAAACCTTCTCATTGGCTGAAGGTAGACCCTAAAAATATGGGATCCGTTTTGAGTAAAGAACTTTTGATAGAGATCAACATTTCAGATGTTCACAATTGCCACTTCTAACAACTAGAAAATATAAAGAAAAAAGATTACATCTTTTTAAATACAGATTTTTATAAACTGAACATTCCAAGGTAGATAGAGTACGATGTTTCTGTCAATCTTGCGTTGGTTTGAGCCCTATAGCTACATCCATCTCGAAATGAGAAGGAAAACTGAACAGTGACGTCATTGTTCGCGCCCAAAAAAAAGGGTATTGCGACATATGTCTGAGCTCCGGTCAGAGCGTGCTCCAAGCGTAGTCTTATTTATAGACCCTAGTACCTTATTCTCACAGCACTAGATACGAGTGTCGTGCAATAATGTATGAGAAGTGTTAAAAAGTGTTAAAAAGATATTTCAGTAAAAAAAAAAGTCTACGTGTGGAATTGGAATGAAAGCCATGATTTGAAGGTGTGTGTTTTGTGTATGATACATGGTTAGTGAGTACCGTACGTTACGTATAGGATCTATAGCGAGAGAGAGAGAGAGAGAGTGAGAGAAATAATATAGTACACGTCTCTAGCTCTGCGCACGTATGTTGCATGCTGATTACGTATTGTGTTCGCTGCAAGATGGATGTTAGTTGGACCTCCTAACTTCTCGATCGTTGATAATGCAGTGTCAGATTGATCTTTACTCATGAGGAAATACTATTGGATTTGGAATACCACCTTAAGGTAGGCCTAATTATTAATTTTAATTCTTTTCTAGGATTATACTGACTACAATCACGTAGACTAGATCTACGTTTATTTTTTCTGTCTGTTCATGTTATGTCCCTCCATGGCTCGATTTCAGGACTGCGGCTTGTAATGCAAAAATCTGCAATTAAAAATATATAATCCTTTTTCGTTATATTTTCTAGTTGTTAAAAGTGACATTTGTGCACATCTGATATGTTAATCTCTATCAAAAGTTCTTTGATATTAAATTGATTCCATATTTTTAGGCTCTACCTTCAGTCATTGAGAAGGATTTTAGTGAGCTAACCTCATCGCCCTCTAGGACCCTTCTAGTTTCTCATATGTGCACGCTAAGTTCGTCTGCTAACAGAATTATTGGATCTAAATACGTCAAAATCTGCAAGATCGTCAACAAATAGTGAAAGACCGTTACAGATCCGTGATTATAGGTATGTTGTGGAGTGTACAATTGTGTATTTGTTATATGTTTTATTCCATAGATATTTGTTTTCTTTTTTTTTCTTTTTTTTTTTCTTCTGGTAATTTTCTGACTTGGACGACGAGCGCACAAATCGTAGGTGTAGAAGCCTTACGCCCGGGCATTGGCCTCCCTACTCTTACGTACGATAGGCGCGTAGTCGTAGAAGGAAGGGCCTACAAAAGAGCTGGATATCTCCTATTTGATGGAACTTCTGGAGTTGGCAGATGGGTGACTTTTCTTAGTGAAAGAAAATGCTTTCTTTTAATGTTTGTTTTATTACTTTACTTACTTTACTTTAATACACGATGTTGTAGGTCTAAAGCCTGTTCATCGATCCAGGATATTTTGTGGAGGGAGGAGGTTGTGTGATAACATGAGACAAGAGACAACACCTAGACCGGCTCATACAGAAAGCTTACTGGTACACTCTTTGACCAGTGACTATCAAGTCTATTCTTAAAAGAGTTTACCGACCCAGCTGCCACAACGTTTTCTGGGAGACCGTTCCACAGTTCCACGACTCTATTGCTAAAAAAGTATTTTCTTATATCTAGCCTTGAATATTTCTTTTCAAGTTTTCTAGAGTGACCTCGAGTTCTATCTTCTGTACTCATCTTAAAGGGCATCTCTTGCACAGTGTACAAGCCATTCACATACTTATACACATCGATCATGTCCCCCCTTTTACGCCTAAGTAATTAAAAAGTTAGATTTGGGCATTGGCCTCCCTACTAGTACTAGTGGAGCCAGACGTAGTCTCAGTGGAACAACCAACGATTAGAGAGACTGAAGTTTTCGGTCTACTACTGGCTCAAAACCACTATATCGGCGCAATTAGAAAGTCAGAATACCAAAAAAATAAACTTTGCTCAAAACATATCATTTTATTATGAAAAGAATGCATACATGGTCAAGTCAATATCCTGCAATTGTTGGCATGTGATGTTTGCTGATTGGCTTAATATGCAAGTTCTCGTTATGACATGTAAATTCGAGTGTGAAACTTACGTTACCGAACGATACACTTTTTCAAAAGTTGTGGTAAAAGATATTTCTATTGAATGGTAAGTGTATGTTAATTTTAAAATATGCAACATAGTGCTCATCAATTATGTTCATTCAGTTTTATTACGAAATCACTTTGGAAAATCAAAATTTTCAAAACATCAGTATGTACACCGAAATATGATAAACAAAATCACAAATCGTATCTTTTTACTTTGAACAATATATCTTAAAGTTAGAGATATGCTTTTAACATTCATAAAAGTCCTTTCATGATCAGTTTTTAATTTCAGTCATTGAGTTTAAGAATGGACACCATGTGATATTTCAATTGTGTCACCAATCGCGGTAACGTAGGTTTCGTAGCAGGTAACGTAAATTACATGTTTTCAAAGTCTGACAATATACTGGCGTTCATGTACTATCGTATGCATGGAAAAGATTGAAAGAGTAAAATGCATTCTCAAAATGATTCAATGAAATAGAAAAACCCTTAATAGTAACACTAAGTGATTTTTAAGTCGATAAATTTAGATCTTAATTGCGTTTGAAATGTTGGCATTCAATAATCCAGTGTTAAAATGTCAACAATAAGATTAGGGAGGCCAATGCCCGGGCGTAAGGCTTCTACGCCTACGATTTGTGCGCTCGTCGTCCAAGTCAGAAAATTACCAGAAGAAAATAAAAGGGGAAAAAAAAGAAAATAAATATCTATGGAATAAAATGTATAACAAATACACAATTACACACTCCACAACATACCTATAATCACGGATCTGTAATGGTCTTTCACCATTTGTTGACGATCTTGCAGATTTTGACGTTTTTAGATCCAATAATTCTGTTAGCAGACGACCTTGGCGCGCACATATGAGAAACTAGAAGGGTCCTAGAGGGCGATGAGGTTAGCTCACTAAAATCCTTCTCAATGACTGAAGGTAGCGCCTAAAAATATGGAATCAATTTAATATCAAAGAACTTTTGATAGAGATTAACATATCAGTTGTGCACAAATGTCACTTTTAACAACTAGAAAATATAACGAAAAAGGATTATATCTTTTTAATTGCAGATTTTTACAAACTGCACAATCAAAGGTAGATAGAGTACGATGTTTTTGTCAATCTTGCGTTGGTTTGAGCCCCATAGCTAGAGCCATCTCAAATTGGGGAGCAAAACTGTGAACAAACACGTCATTGTTCCAGCCCAAAATAGAAGTCTTGCGACATCATAATATGAATATGTATGAGGTCCGGTCTCATCGCGCGCAAAACAAATTTGACGTAGTCTCACACATAGTACCTTTTTCTCAGCACTAGACACCAGTGTCATGCAGTAATGTATGAGAAGTGTAAAAAAAGACATTTCAGTAAAAAAAAAAAGTCTACGTGAGCAGTCTATACTCCAATTGAGAAGTGTAATGAATGCCATGATTTGAACGTGTGTGTTTTAGTGTATGATATCATCATGGTTAGTGAGAGAGAGAGAGAGAGAGGGAGAGAAATATCTCCGTCAGTACACGTCTATCAATGCGTGCAGTCCTATTGACTATGTTTGATTCCGTATTGTGTTCGCTGCAACTGTTGGATTTATCGATCGTATTGTGTTCGCTGCAACTGTTGGATTTTGCAGTGTCAGATTGATCTTTACTCATGAGGAAATAATTGGAATACATATCAAAACTAAGGTAGGCCTATTTATTTATTTCAATCATTTTCTTAATTTACAATGAGTGGTTTTCGAGCTTTCTCTCATTATGGCATGGCTAGCATGGCTCGATTGCGGCTTGCATGCAATTACCGTAAGTGGACGGCCTGTAGTACTGTGTCGGTGTGTGCGACTAATTCAAGGCTAGCCGGTGATGATGAATGTACTTTCGCGCGAAGTTTTGAACTTGTTGTCCGGGCAATGACCATGATGACACGCCCATTCCCTCGGGCCTGTCTAATTCTCGACGTAATTTTTGGGACCATGAAATTGATTGTTTCAAGGCTCTTGCGTACGGCCAAGCGTAGAAGGAAGGGAGTGCTTAAAAGCTGGATATCTCCTATTTTATGGAACTTCTGGAGTCGGCAGATGGGTGAGTTTTCTTAGTGAAAGTAAATGCTTTCTTTTAATCTTTGTTTTATTTTAAACAAATTCGTAATTAAAAAGTTAGATTTGGGCATTGGCCTCCCTAATAAGATGTAGTAAAGTTTGTAAAGATAAGCATGAAAGAAAAACAAAATAAATATGTTTAATAAACGGACACACATCCCGCATAAATCTTGAAAACACAACAGGTTAATTGGCTGGGGGTAAAATCACTATCCGGTATTCAAAACTCGGTAATGAATGCAAGCCGTGTTAAACTCTCGCTGCCGTCAATCTCATCCCTTCTAGTCTACGCCGAAGGCAAAATGATTATGAAGGAAAAACTGTGATAACGTGTAGATGGCGCACAGTTTTTCCTTCATAATCATTTTGCCTTCGGCGTAGACTAGAAGGGATGAGATTGACGGCAGCGAAAGTTTGACACGGCCATAGAGATATTTATAAGTATATATCTCTATGGACACGGCTTGCCAGATTTTCAACATGGATGTCGATTTTGACCCATAATTTCCTTAAAAGGGACCATTAAACGGATTATTTCAATCAAGTTAGTAAGTGGAACCGATGTATTATAGCCTAGGCCTAATTTAAAATTGGATATTCACGAGGTAAAATGACATTTTGGGGGATTTTGGGGTCATAACAATACGGCCGTGGCAAGTTTGTCATGTTTGTGGGAGGGGCCTAGCGGCTAAAATCTAGCCGTGATATCTTCAACATACGATGGTATACCATATATATCGCCTATACCATCGTTCAGTCTCTATAACCGGAGGTCTAGTGGAGCCAGACGTAGTCTCAGTGGAACAACCGACGATTATAGAGACTGAAGCTTTCGGTCTAGTTTTGAGCCTACTGTGGCTACTTTTAAGAGAAAACTGAGAGCCCTTCCCATAGGACAAGAGGGCTAATCAACCAAGTAAGTATAACCAAGTATAACCAACTAACCAAGTATAACAAGGTCGAGAGGATGAGAGAGTCCCAGAAACGGGAGGACTTGATGGAGCCAGCGTCGCCTCATATATGCGCTAAGCCTCAGCCACGGGTCGGGCGGTGCAGGCGTTGCCGTTGGCACGGTTGTGAGTGTGGGAAGCCGCTGAAACAGAGACGAGGATTGCGCTTGTGCTTCGCTTCGCTGAGCCAATTTCACATCTCACATACATGTACAGGTAAACGCAAATTGTGAAGAAAAACAACCTCAAATTTTTACCCTAAGCTTTTTCTTGCACTGCTTCACTTGCTCTGGAACGAAGTGTCTTGAATCAAATTCTAACGGCATCTTTCAACCACTGACGACCCACTCGTCTCACACATATGCGGTAGCCTCTAATCGGGCACATATCTACAAGGAGGTCAATGAATATGCATATCAGTGACGTCGTGTCAATTCATGAATATTGATGTTCTTGACTGCGCGCGTACGATCGTACGTAAGTACGTACAGAATTGGGGTCATGTACAATGAAGGTAATACGTGCAACACAGTGGTTCAGCCAGATCAGGGCAAAATCTTACCATTATACAGGGTATACCATTATACAGTTGTATTGTCCGTGATTATGAGGTAGAAGTGTTTGAGTGTTAAGTAAATTTATTTAGTGTGGATTTTGATACATTTTTGATACAGTTTATACAAAATTGGCGATTCTTTTGATCGTTTTTTAACTCCAAAAAACACGTGACCAACTCGGTCGTCGGCTAAACCATGCACCTCCCTACTATATGTGCCCGCCTACCTCTACATATGCCCGATCGAGATAGGGATCGAGTTAGTGTAATAAAATAGTATTCTATATTCAATATCCGAGAGATAACGGATGTAACATTAAAGCTCCCTTATATATGAGTTTACAACTATCAATTC
>JAVYIG010007970.1:0-50000 GCA_035222895.1 Strongylocentrotus droebachiensis
AAACTGTCTGATGCTCTCAACCAGATACTTGTATGATTTCCAGTCACCCGCGATGACATCACCAAGGACCGGTATCACATCAAAGGAATATCGATCATAGGCCCTGATGTCAAAATCAGTTCATGTAAAAAATAAAAAAGCAATTGTTTTCAATGTGGAAGAGAAATGTATTTTGCTGTAGCCTACAGAGGCATAGTGAGGGGGACAAAGTTATACTAGATGGAATACAAATTAAGAAGGCTACTGTTGAGGGGAGGGGGTGGGAGAAGGTCCAATCATGTGTCATTCTCATGTCTCTCTCTCTCTCTCTCTCTCTCTCTCTTGCTCTTTCTCCCTCTTCCTTTCTCTTTCTCTCTCATACTCTTTCTCCCTCTCTCTCCGTCTCCCTCTCCCCCTCTCTTTCTGCCCCTCTCTCTCTCTCCCCCCGTCTCTCTGTTTCTCTCTCTCTCTCTCTGTCTCTGTCTCTCTCTTGGCTTTTGACTGCAAATTAAAAGTTTATCATGGGCAATAGAATATCATATTCCTCTTTCATAGAATGTGGTGATAAACGTATAAAAGTAGACATGTTGTGGTCACTGGACTGCAGATCACAAGGTATGTCGTTGAAATCCCAGCCCGGCACCAATGTCCTTAAGCAAGATGTTAATCTACATTTGCCACTCTCCACCCAGGTGTAGATGGGTACCTCACACGCTTGAGCGCTAATTAGTCTGTCAGCTCGTCTACAACAAATGTAATCATGTGTCAGCCCCATTAACATCACTGTATGACTGATGTGAGTGCTATACAAGTGGCCACTCATTATTATTAAAAGTATAAGTTAAGCCCAGTCTACTCACATCCTCAGCAATGAATTCTGAACCTCACTAAACTCTAAGCAGAGGAATCGACCTCCTGGTTTAAGCACCCTGTAAGCCTCATCTAGAGCCTGTCATAAAGAGAATGCACACACCATTAAAAGGATCATACAACATATTATGCTCTGGAAACTATAGACCAGGGGGGTGTTTCACAAAGACTAAGATCAACTTTAAGTTTGACTTAACTATGGCAGGCCGTTCATGCCACTGGTTGCTTTCTCCATTGATCTCACCATTATGATCTTTATTTTTTCCTTCAATAATGAACTATCAAAAAATGATTGGAACGTCCCTTGAGACACCAATGCCAGTAAATGATTAAGAGAAAATAGTGGCATGAATGGCCTGCCATAGTTAGGTCCAACTTAAAGTTGATCTTAGTCTTTGTGAAACACTCCCCACTTTGTAATTAGCACATGGTTAAAATGTCCAGAATATCCACAAATACATGAGGACGTCCCACATTGTGCATTTTAGGATAATCACTGCCAAAGTCATGGAGGGGCTTCATAATACCTTTCGTTTGCCCTCTTGAAAAGAATACTTCCACCTGTGTATCCTAGAATGAACAGCTAGTGCATAAACCGACAACGATTACACAACTGTCATGAACATGCATCCAAATAATCCAACATTTGTTTTGATGGGCTTTACAGTTTGTAGAAATGACCTTGATCTGCGACAGTCATTGTAGTTTGCTCTGCATTGTGAGCATCTTTAAAATGGTGCTTGGTTGGAATATGCTCCTCAGTGAGTAGAAAATGTACAAACATTGTTTGTGTGCAGGCAAGCCTGAATCCACTGAACAGGGTAATTATATTTGGGTAATTCCATAAATTAGGGTCCCACTTTGTGACATTTTAGGTATCCCACTTACATTAGGAACTGACACTTATTTGTGACTCTGAGTAAAGATTAAATAGTGGAGTGAGAATGTTAAGGGATCTAGGTATGAGGATACAATATTATACTTGGAAATCACTTTACAATCTCACTCCACTATTTATGTCTTTACTCAGAGCCACAAATATGTGTGGGTTCCTTATGTAAGTGGGACACCAAAAATGTCACAAAATGGGTCCCTAATTTATGGAATTACCCATATCTGTAAAGGGCTTAAACATTGTTGATAAATTATACTCTATATAAACCTAGAATTTTGTTATATCATTATTATCTGCCCATGTGCAGATAGTATCTCCAAACTCACTTATCCCTGCCCCCCTGCCCCCTCCCTCCCGACACAGCACTAATATCCTTTGGCAAGATATAACCTGCACTTGCTACTCTCCACCCAGGTGTTAAATGGGTACCCGGTAGGATGCGACCGTCATTGTTGGTCAAACAGTTTTGAGCGTCAAGTTACGCATGACTGGAATTCTCCCCAGGGAGTGGAGTTTGTGCACACATTGTGTGCGAGGAAAGTATCCAATCCAATGACCAAGGTAATAGTATATCTGTAAAGCGCTTAGAGACATCATAGATGTATTAAGCGGTATATAAAAGCGGAGTTATTATAATTATTATTATCCACCACTGACATTCAACCCCTGCATCTTACCTGGTCTACATTAGTTACATTCCTGATACCGAATGCAATGGTGTATGCATCCATGCTGTCATCTGCTATGGGAAGCTCCTCTGCATTACCACACACCCACGATATACCTGCAGACATGAATCAATACAAGTAACAAAAGATACATTTTTATTCGAATTTAAGGCTTTTAAAAAATTGGCGTTAATGGAATTCCAGAGGTAACTGGGTTAGAGATACTGAATGTTTATCATGCAATGAATTGGGTTCTTTGGATTAGCTAGAGACAATATCAACAAAAATTCATTTACTGGAAAGCACATTTTCACCGTTTATGCACAGTCTTGACAAATGCCCCAGTCAAATTGCCAAAGCCTGAGCTAAAGGCCCCCCATCCCCCAAAAGACAACAACAACACTTGTATCTAAAATAAATGTCAGGAAGTATTATTGTGCATGTGTCTGTGTGTGGGGGGGGGGGGGGGGGTGGGGGGGGGGGGGTGCAACAATAGCCCTTAGGTATACTCTATGATCTGTTACAATCCAGAAATGTATGTCCTCTTAGTTTTAGCAGTTTACTGCATTATATCTGAAAGAGACTTCATCTGCCACTACCTACTGCTTTTGAAAATGAAATGGAACAAAGCCACACCACACCCTTACCACTTTGTATGCCTCTCTGCTTAGCTCTCTTCTGTCCTACTCTCAGCATATTCTCATTGATATCACACACGGTCACGTGCTGCTCCAGAGGCATAGTATGCCCCGCCTCCTCTGGGTCTCCATCTCGCTGGATCGCATCTTCTCCCGTCTCCAACCCTGACCATCTGATCTCCTCCGGCCACTCCTCTGTAAACTCTGGATCCTGCTTCAGATGGTTGATGTAGTCCAAGAAGCGGAAGGCTATGTCACCTAATTCAGAGTGATTAGAATTTATTGACCCATTAAGAGTTTGACGAAAAATGCCCTAAAAGATAGGGTCTTCAAGTTTTCAATTTTTTCTTGCAAAATTTGCAATGGGATAACTTGGGCTAGAGTTGAGTCTATGGAAAATGCCTCTTATACCTAATTGCATCTCACAGGTTAACATTAACATCCACCTTAATCATTGTGATGATCTGCAAAATAAATGCAGATGTCTCGAAAAATGTTCTTCTTTCTGATTACAGAACATGCGCTTTATGATGAGTGAATGCTTAAAGCGGGACTGCACTATTTTTGGCTACTTGCGCCCTCTATATAGAAAAGAATGCCTAAGCAGTACCCGTTGGTCCCCTTTGTCTTTTGTTAATTGAAACTTGAGAGCTGATTTGATGAGATAACCATCTGTCAGTGACCACCCAGGGAGGTCAAATTAGCAGATAGAGTTTCAGGATAGTTGCACAGACCAACTCACCTGTTCCACCAGCAACATCTAAAAGTCGTGTTCCAGGTGTTGGTTTTAGCACAGCCTGCATGAAATAGTCCTTCCACAGACGATGAATCCCTAGGCTCATAGCATCGTTCATCGTGTCATAACTGTCTGCAACACTGGAGAACACTTGATGAACTGGAAAAACAAGTTTTTGTTACTGCCGTTAGTTTAGTGTACAAAGGTGTGCTCGAGGAGTTTGCTTAATTCAGTGACACTCAAAACAATATTTTATTTACACTAATCGCTATCAAGGATTGTGTTAAAGTAAGTATCAAATTGGCAACGCAATATCTGCCAATTCAGCATAAATCAGCTCATTCTAGATCTACTAGAATTCTAGATGTAGATCTACTCCAAGTTTTTTTCTTCTTCTAGGCATTAGATTAAACAAAACATGAGTTATGATTAGTAACATGAGTTATGATTAGTAACATGATTAAAGATCAACTATGCCAGCCGCAGCCTTTGCTCGCGCTCCTTTATATTTATAGTTTACTCGGATTTGCAATAAGAGTAACAATTAACATAGACTCTAGATAGACTATACTAGATCTAGAATCTCTAATTAAAATAACATAAATCTAACACATAATACAAAGCCAAAGGAGAAGTTTAGGAACATTACTGTTACATTACTAAAATGTAGTATGGAAAAAGTTGCGACTTGCGCTGCCATCAATATATCAGCCCCGCCCCACCGGCCACCACCACCACCACCACTAAAAATCCACCGAAGGTCTAGACCGCTAGCGACGGGGGAGATTGTCCTACCTGCCCGTAGGCTTCTATCATAATCTTACCCCTCTCAGTTTTCTCTGCTTTAGACACATTCTCGAATCCAAAATGCGTTTCATCTTCACTCAGCGGGGCTGTATCTTTGGAAGCAAAGTTTCGCGTGCCAACTGCTGAGATACGTGGTCCAAAAAGAAATTTTCGAGAGTTTGAGAAACAGGCACGACAAAGTTTCATGGGCGCTGCCATCTTGAATTCCATTCAAACTGCTGTGCAACATGGATCGAAAATTTATCTCAGAAGAGAGGCAGAAATTCAGAGCTTGTGTTTCTAAATTACGGAATTTAACGCCATCCAACAATGAAGAGAGTAGGAATACCCTAAATGCACTTTTGGATGAATTCAATTCTCTAGACTATTCTATTTATGGGTTGGTTGACGAGGTAAGTTTTTATGAATTAGATTTGTCAAGCCCCACTCACTGATTTTTTATGTTGGACCATCATGACCATGCATAGATTGATCACACGATCACGAATTAAGAATGCTTATGCTTTATCTTGTTATTTGCCGTTTATTATAACCCTGTTAACAGTTATAAGAAGGGTTTTATGCCAATTTTTAAAATTTACTCAAGATATTCAATTACATTTTCTTTCTTTTTAGTTTTTCCTTTTATTCATTAAAAAAGAAAAGAATCGCATTCACGGCAAAATGTTTATACTTAGACTAGGGTGTCTGATCGCGCACCACGTTTTGTGTGCTTAAACCCTTCCCATTCACATTGCACACATCCCTATAGAGTCTATGTGCATTGCAAAATTGGTCAAGTTTTTAAAAATAAATTTAAGTTCAAACCTTAATCTGTTGTGATCCTGAACGTGATACTCAATAAATGAGGTGTCATATGAAAGGGCAGAATAATTCCCATATTTCCAAAGGGGGGTCATTTCAAATTTCTAAAAATATCTTGGTCAAAACAGCGATTTAAATCAGGGCTGTCAACCCTCCCGCATTTGGAGGGAGTCTCACGCCACCATGCTCATTCTCCCGCCGTCCCAATAGCTCGTAGCGGGAGACTCCCGCCAGCATGCATTTTCTCCCGCTCTCCCGCTGCGATGTAGAATCTCCCGGTTTATGAAAAAACCTCCCGCCAAACATGGTAAGCACATCCAAAAACGGGACCAAAAATAAAATGTGCTCTTACCCCCCCCCCCCCCCCCCCCCCCAGCTTATTCAGCGGCTGGCTGAGTCGTTGCGAAATTTTCAGCGAAATTTTCAAATTTTAAAACGCCCCCCCCTTGAAAAAATCCTGCTTACGCCACTGCCGTTGAGCAAAACAAAAATTTGCATACGACCTCCCTCGAAGCCGTTCCCCAAAGTTGACAGCCCTGTTTAAATACGTTTCCATGGCAACTCAGGAGATTTCCAACTTTTGAGAATTGACCCCCAGAGGGATAATTAGTTCAAGTCGTGAGGAATATGTTGATGTCTTTTTTTTTTTCGCTAGCCCCAAGGGATCACGAAGGATTTAAGTTTGAAAATACCCTTCCCCCACTTTTTGCATATAGCCTAATGCATTATAATGCAGCTGTTGAGCAAAAAATGATAACTCGGCGTGAACCATTTTTTTGTTCATTCTGACCAAAATGCTATGAATATTGCAGAGTTTTTGAGGGGCTGTATCTTTTGATAGAAACATCGGTGAGTCTTGAAATTTGAAATGTATTATTCTGATTACATTTTTTATTCAAATATCCAACAAAAATTGTGAAAAACGATCCCAAATTGAAAATTGAAAAATCGTTCAGACACCCTACTTAGACCTAATTATGTTAATAAATAAAGACTAGTCTAATAAAGATTTGATTGGTTGAATTTTTGAATAGCAACTCATAACAACAATAAGACATATCAAGCCATTTTGTTAAATCTATGCCACCTTAGATCTAGAGTCTATATGGTTTCTGTGAAACCAGAAACTTTTGTGACATTTGATATTCCCTAATCTTGTTAAATATTTTGCTGCCTGAAACTCCATGTAATTGGCAAAAGTTCCATGCACATTAATGTTTATCATTTTTCAGGGAGAATATGATGTTGAACAATTTGATATCTCTATAAATAATGGTCGCTCTTTCTCTGTCCTTAATAGCTTGCGTTTTCCTTCATTATTTCTCATTTATATATTATATTTCATTTCCTTTTTCAATATATGACAGGATGCTGGCCAGATCTTATGCCAAGCATGTCGAGTAGTCCCTCTTCAAGACAACTTGATGGTTACCAAAGTTTGTCAGCTGATAGTCATCATTACTCATCAAAAGGTAGGTTTCAATGAAAATCTATATTGATAGCAAGTTGGTCTGGAGGAATTTTTGAACATCGAAATCACTAATCTTTAAAACTTTTTCATTTGGCGAATAAGTAATGCTACTGTGACATTACAAAAGAATAATGATAATAATGCCTGCAGTTAGAGATTTTGCTTAGGTCATCTAGATAGCTTTGTTAAAGATCTGAAAACTTGGAAAAAGCTCAGGTTAGAAAGATAGAAATGCAACAGAAAAATAATGCTGAGTAAAAATCTCACTTTTGTGTAAACAAATCTAAAAAGAGATTTGAAAAAAAAAATATATATATATATATACTTACACTACACTGTGATGACAAGTTACCTTCCATAATGTTTAAATTCCAACTGGTATGTATTCCTTCTGCTATCTTATAACTAGCTTACTTCAATTGAATGTAGACATCAATTCCAGTACAACATTCAAAATTACTATTCAAATTAATCAATCAACTACCTAGTACAAATCTTCAGTAGGTCATAATTTTGGAACACTCGCTCTCATCAAACCCAAAGTTTTACTTCAAGTTGCAGTTTCCAGTGGACTATTTGGAAGAGAGGAACACAATTTTTTAATATAAGCATGAAGTGTGAGGGTCTTCAAGTTCATGACAACTTGATGGTTACCAAAGTCATTATCTTTGAAAGAACATTTAACCTTGATACCAATTTGCTTGGCATGAAAGCAGACAAATCAGAGAAACAGTTAGTGAAAAACTTAAACATAGTATAGAAGAAGAAAAAATTTGAAATTTGAAATCTCTCAAAAGGCGTACTTAAAGGAAATTTCAAATATGCAATCTGATATTTTCGCTGTGAACAACTGCGAGTTAACATACCACGTTTGCTCACTACACACAAAGTGTCTAAAAGACATCTCTTCTAAATCTCATAGGATCTTTTATTTATTGGACATATTTAACACATGCCATCCTTGCCATTTCAATGCCTAGTATAGTTGTACTTATAAATTGCATTTTTGGAATCTAAAGTATGAAGTGTGATGGTGTTCAGTTGTGTTTGTTTCTTTTTCCAGGTAAAGCTATCTAAACCCAGTACTTCAGTGCTGCTAGAGTTTGTGATCGGAGTGAGCAAGCAATGCGTATCATGGATGCTTCCAGATACCCTAAGGGCTCTAGGTGCTGTGCTCTATGAAAATGGACCAAAGTGTGAAACGGTAAGCAGAACTAACTTTGTAGAGGTGTTGTGGTCTAGCGGATAAGTCACCGGACTGTAGATCACAAGGTACAGGGTTCAAATCCTGGATGCTTCCAGACACCCTAAGGGCTCTAGGTGCTGTGCTCTATGAAAATGGACCAAAGTGTGAAACGGTAAGCAGAACTAACTTTGTAGAGGTGTAGTGGTCTAGCAGATAAGTCACCGGGCGGTAGATCACAAGGTACAGGGTTCAAATCCTGGATGCTTCCAGACACCCTAAGGGCTCTAGGTGCTGTGCTCTATAAAAATGGACCAAAGTGTGAAACGGTAAGCAGAACTAACTTTGAAGAGGTGTTGTGGTCTAGATCACATGGTACAGGATTCAAATCCCAGCCCAGCACTAACTTTCTTTGGTAAGACATTAATCAACATTAGCCACTCTCCACCCAGGTGTTAAATGAGTACCTGGTAGGATGCGAACGTTAATGTAGTTTGCTTAGCATTGTGAGCGTCTGTAAAATAGCACCCGGCTGGAATGCTCCCCGGGGAGTGGAGAACATGCTAACATTGTGGACAGGCAAGCCTGAATCGGATGAACAGGGGTAATGATATGTAGATGTATAACATTTGCCACTCTCCACCCACGTGTTAAATGAGTACCCGGTAGGATGCGAACGTCAATGTAGTTTGCTCAGCATTGTGAGCGTCTGTAAAATGGCACCTGTCTGGAATGCTCCCCAGGGAGTGGAGAATGTGCTTACGTTGTGGACGGGCAAGTCTGACAATGTCAATGTATTAAGTTCTATAAAACACAGAATATTATTATTATTATTACTAATCAGTATTTATAATATTTCTTCAGGAGCACATTTTTTTGTGTATGTAGATAGCGACAAAACAATAAAAATAAATAGACAGTAAACTTTAAAGGTCTAAAGCAGTAATTCACTATGAGCATCAGCTTATCAAGAATAAACTGCAAATGTAAACAAAGATATAAAATGTGTCCCAAATGGGATATTGTCACCTAAGTGAGTTAATACAAATCTTGACAGATATATCTGACAATGGAGCCGTTCTTCCAAGAGTGTGATTTTTGTATTGGGCTTCTGCCTCTCCTGTTTGTAGTGTCATTTGATGTTCATACCGATAACAGAGGAGTTTAGCCAGTGCAATATGTTTTTTTTTTTAAATTATCAACAAATTTTAATATTCTTTGCAAATTTGCAATATTATTCACATTATTTCTCAATTCATTATGAAATTAAATTCCAATATTTTCAATATTACCTACCAATGACACAAAATCAACTAATAGTTATGGTTTTATTGTTAATTTCAATAGTTTATTTTTAGAATATCTAATTTAAGATTTTCATTGCTAGTAAGCAAATAACTACCGTTGGTGAAGGTGATGGGACAAACTATCACTTCCGAGGCGATCTGGATGTAGCTACAAAAATAAAAGGACGTGTATGCATCTACATGAAAGACAACAGGCCCAAATTCACACCAAAAAAGTTTAAGGTTTAACCCAACCCCTTGAGAGTACGGTGCGCGCATGTGTTTGCTTTAATTGCGTTTGTTGGTAATGCACGCTTAATTACGCCTGTTTTAGTGCGCTCTTGGATAATCTTCAGTGAAAGTACGTTGCCCTGTGTAGATAGTACCTCTATCTTCAGTGAAAGTGCGTTGCACTGTGTAGATAGTAGTACTATCTACACAGTGTAACAAACTTTTTGCTTCTCCCATAAATAATGGTTGAACTATCTTTCATCACGTGATTTACTTTTGACCAATCGTAGAGCAAGATTCTTAGTATGTGGAATATAATTGTCATTATTATTTTCATTTGATCACTTTTATTTGAATTTCATTGTTGATTGCCTGGAGTCTTGGACTGTTTTAATATATTGTATAATTTATCATGTATATACATGTACATTGTAAACTGTTGTAACCATTGTAATTCAGTCTTTGGACTGCGAGAATGGATAATATTCAATAAAAAATCCTTCAATCATCAAATCAAATCAATCAATCAAAATATTGAATCTGTGTTTCTTCCTTTCTCTCCTGTCAGTTTCTTGAGGAGATGTTGATGCCTTCGCCTCCAGGTCTCCTGCAGAAAATGGTCTTGTCACATGACCTCGAGGTCAGACGGACCGCCATCCTCTGCATTGCTAATGCTTGTATGAAGTAAGTAATCAATGTCAAATTATGTACCATTTGATTGTCTATTTTTCATGATTTTTTCGATTAGATTCTAAAAATCTGGAGAAACCATAAAGATGAAAAGCAGTCCAAAGCAAAAATGTAATATTATTTTAAGAGAAAAAGATATAATCTTCATATGCAAAATACCCAATATGGCATGAATTATTGCTCTTAAAGCCTATCTGCACTAGGTTGGCCAGGAGGGATTAGACCTCCCTTAATGGTCACTGGCAGGTGGTTATCTCATCAAATCAGCTGTCAAGTAACATAAGAAAAAGGGGACCAACAGTCACCACTTAGGCATTGTTGGCTATATAGAGGGCGCAAGTAGCTACAAGAAGTGCAGTCCCAATTTAAAATTGAAATGAATGTATGCACATATTTTCTGCATAAAGTAGGCCCAAGTTCTCAAAATTCAGTAGGCTAAGATTGTTTATGCCTCCAAAAAATATTTGTGAACGTTTTCAATTACTACTGCCCAGATCTTTAACCAGGCAGACTGCCGATTTCTCATGATTTAGTTGAAATAATTTCTCAACTAATTAAGAAGTACTTCTTATTTTTTCGATTGCTGTGATATGAAACAGGAGTGACGATGGGAGAGTGATCAGTGAACCTCTTCTTAGTCTCAGTTTTGATGTAATCTTATCGGCGCTTCATACTCCCAAACCAGCTGGTTGTGATGACTACACACAAGTTAGAGTAAGTACAAAAACATGGTCACCAACCTTTCCCATTTTGCAGGAATGCTTACAATTGTATATTAATGTTATGAGCCCTATATTCCCCTCTTGACTGAAAAATTATTTCATAAAATCATACAAAGTATACCTTGTTCTCGCTTTTGTGCTGAGAGATTGAGAATTTGTGCTGTGGTAAATTACCAGGTACACGTTAATAACTGGGCATCAGCATGCTCACTAGAACATTCTACACCTGTCAGGATTTGAGTGATTTTAAGCTTCAGAATAACTGTGGAGGGAGGGGGGTACCAAAGTATTTCAAAAGGGAGACTGTAAATTATGCCAGTTCATGTATGTATTGTAGATTTAATACAGTGCATACCTGGTGCTATACCAAGTTCACTGAATGAAAGTTTCAAAGCAAAAACAAAAACTTTAAATGAAACTGTAACTACAGTTTCATTTTTCCTCTTTCACTTTTTTATCAGGAATGCTTGTAATGGTTTTGATGCCCCTTCGTTTGATTATACCATTTTATTACACATTAATGTTTTCTTTGTTTAGTTCTTATTAGGATGTCTTCGTGGTTTACAGAACCTTTTGTCTGCCCAGAAGAACATCCATGTTGACCATCTTGGCTCTGTCTTGGCAGCTCTGAAGGTGAGTGAGTTACACTACTCTAATAATAGCTGATGATAGCTAGTTTTTATATAGTGCTTTTCAGGACCAAAGGCCCTCTCAAAACGCTTTACATATACATATATATTAGATAGCTTAGACAGATACCGAGATGTGATTGGTACAGAGCTCGTCACGTTTTTTTTTTTTCCCGAAAAATGCTTTTTTGGGTAAGATTTTTTTTTTTTTGATTTTTTTTTTTTTTTTTTTTTTTTCCCCAAAATTTTTTTTATAATTTTTTTTTTTGTAAGGTTTTTTTTTCTTTCTTGAACTTTCTCGACAGATTATTTTTCCGTAATTTCCAAAAAAAAAAGGGGATTTTTTTTTCGGGCAATTTTTGGACCCCCCCCCCCCCACAAAAACGGGCTATCTAATATAACAGTTATTGACTGGCAGGGGGTATATAACATTATTTGGACCTGAAGGGAGTTATATTTCCCCTCATGACCATATTTTCCCTCAGCGCTGCTATCAGCGGTCCAAATAATGTTATATTACACCCCCTGCCAGTCAATAACTGTATAATATATATATATACTATTACCCCGGTCATTCCAGTTCAGTCAACTGGAGTGACCATATGACCAATATTGAACTGTATAGGGACAATACACCGATCTCAGCCAGACTGAGAGACCGTCGCCTCCGTTTCATATACATATATATTAGATAGCTTAGACAGATACCGAGATGTGATTGGTACAGAGCTCGTCACGTTTTTTTTTTTTTCCCGAAAAATGCTTTTTTGGGTAAGAATTTTTTTTTTTTGATTTTTTTTTTTTTTTTTTCCCCAAAATTTTTTTTAATAATTTTTTTTTTTTGTAAGGTTTTTTTTTCTTTCTTTAACTTTCTCGACAGATTATTTTTCCGTAATTTCCAAAAAAAAAGGGGATTTTTTTTTTCGGGCACTGCTAGAGGAGCAAGAGTGAAATCATTTCTGGGAGCCCTCAAGGGGCAAACGCACCAGACCAGTTAGAAAAAGACACCTGTCTACCAAGACAGGAGCTCCCAAAGATCATGGAGAATAGAACTGAATGGAAAAAGCTTGTCAAATCAGTGCGAGTACGCTTGACCTAGTAGTAGTACCCCGGTCATTGGATTTAGGCTTACCAGCACACAATGTATGCACATTCTGCACTCCCTGGGGAGCATTGCAGCCAGGCATCATTTTAACAAGCGCACACTCGCTAATCTAAGCACATTAGCTTTCGCATCCTACCGGGTACCCATTTAACACCTGGGTGGAGAGTGGCAAGTGTAGATCAATGTCTTGCCAAAGGACATTAGTGCTGCGGTGGGACTTGAACCGCGGACCTTGTGATCCACAGTCCGGTGACATATCCACTCGTCCACGACACCTCTACAAGGATTTGATTGCAATAGGACGGGATGTTTATGTTTATGTTTATATGTTTATGTTTACCAAAGTGTGAATTATAAAACATGGCTATGGCTCACTAACATGTACCTGATTAACCCTTTGACTATGAGAGTTGGTTGGCTACTGTATTAAGCCAATGGGAATGAGAGAATTCAGTAGTCAATGGCTTAATTTATTTTTCTTTATTTATTTATTTCGTTTTATTTCAACAGGGTAGCCCCATCGGTAGTTAAAATACTGTTATTCTTGGGGGCCCTGCATAACATAAAATACATATAAAGATATACATGAAAACATCATCACATGGTGAGTAGTAAACATACCAGAAAGAATACAGATTAAATCTCAAATGTAAATTTAAACTCAGCAAGTAAACAACAACAAAAATCCCCAAAAAATCAAGTCATCAAGGAAATCATACATAAACAAATTTTGAAGAAGAAAAAATATTATATTTCAGTGACAGCGTGTCTAAACATAATGAGCAACATTTAGATATAGTGGAAAATAAATCCCTTCTTTATG
Source organism: Strongylocentrotus droebachiensis (assembly GCA_035222895.1). NCBI lineage: Eukaryota > Metazoa > Echinodermata > Echinoidea > Camarodonta > Strongylocentrotidae > Strongylocentrotus > Strongylocentrotus droebachiensis. Next base: position 13,538 of record JAVYIG010007970.1, read on the forward strand.
TTCTCTGTTTCATTAATTTCATGCATGTGTATGGACCTGATTTTGAAATAGCTTATCTTTCTTTTAAGTGGATTTGCATAGTTTTTGTGATGAACCAAAATCATACCTTGCAGTCTTAGCCCTATGTACCTTTAACAATTGAAATGATGATATTCTGTTAATGAAAACTTGTAATAATGCTTTGGTGTCGGAAAAGGAAGATTTTCTTATAGCTGTATTATATGTTTTTTTACCAGAGCTTCCCAGAGTGAAATAATTCTCAGCTCCTCTGCATTTGTTATTACTCCTTGTACACAACATCAATATGATTCCTCTCAATTTCTTCCTAGAGCTATTCCCTGTACGGTCTACCAGGCATTGGTACCAACCTGCAGATCCCTTCCACCCTCTTCCCTTCCTCCCTCTACCAAACCAGCCCATCCCCTGCCAAACCCAGTACACAGCAGAAAGGGGATGATGTTTCAGAGGGGAGGGGAGCACAAGGTGTAACACCCAAGTCATCTACCGGAAGGAAGAACAAGAAGAGAGGAGGCAAGAAGCAGCAGGAGAAAGAGTGAGTGTGAAGAAACCTCATGTCATAATAATAATAATAATATTCTGCTTTTATATAGCGCTTAAAGGTAATACAAAGTTTTGGGAATTTTGAAAATTGGTTGGATAGTGATTCTTTACAATTTTGATATATTTGGATGCCCTGTGGATGTATTATAAGCACTAGAAAATTAAGCCCCTAAAACACTTCTGCTTTCGAGAAAAATTGAATATAAAAATTGACCGGTGCTCCCCGTAAATTTTGATAAATTTCGAATAGCGACTACGGCCGTACAATGGTAGCTGCGACCATGAAAATCTCAGAATATGTAATTGTGATATATAATTTCCAAACGGGAATAGCTAATCGGTTGATTTTAATCAAGAAACATTGTTTTAAAGCTTGATTAATATCTTGACCTTGAGAGGGAGCTATATACAACATAAAGAGTTTATTATCTAAAATTTTAAAAGTTTAGACTCGATTTCAACTGCGACAACGATCACTGGATATTGTAGGATCGCATATGTTTCCAATATGTTCATTTGAACCAAATTCATGACCCCATACCAAAACTTTGTATTACCTTATATATATTGTTACCCCTGTCATCGGATTCAGGCTTACCCGCACACAATGTATACACATTCTCCGCTCCCTGCCCTGGGGAGCAATCCAGCCAGGCGTCATTTTTACACGTCCCTACTTGCTCATCTAACCACATTAACTTTTGCATCCTACCGGGTACCCATTTAACAACTTTACAAATCCAAGACTTTCCTATTTTTACTTGGGATATTGCTCAAACTCTCATGATTTTAAATCCCATTTTTCTGCTTCCATTAAAACCAATATGATATCAGGGTGGATTTCCCCTTTAAAGGATGATTCTGTGTGTTGTGTTCCACAGGACATTATGTCTTTTATCCATTTAATTAATTTTAAAAAAAGAGAAAATCCTTTGATATTGCCATTTAATAATGGTTCTTTCTAGGATTACCACTTTTAGCCCCTGGACAAAGCAAGAGATATTACATTTGTTAATCATACTTCTCAGGCAGCTCTTGGTCCTTGAATTTCATATATGTTATTTCCTTCTTCACATATCGATTTACCAGTGTTGATATAGCTGAAAATTCCTGAAAATAGACCGGAAATTATGCAGGTTTGCTTTGTTGAATTGTACATGCTTGATTGCTTACTTGCATAATACAAATTCCTGTGTGTAAAATGTATGAATTATAATATTTGTTTAAACCATGTACTATCTTTGTATAGACAAGCAAAACAACAACGAGAGAAACAGGAAGAAAACCCAACAGTTTCCATCAAACAGGGAGGACAACAACCTGATGGAACAGCCACAGCAGATGGCTCTTCCACCCCAGACACACTCTCCTTCTGGCCGAGCTGGGGTAGAGTGAGCAGTTCAGAGTCAGAGTACTCAGATTCAGAGGGAGGGCAGGTATCAAAACTAAGATCAGCATCCTCCAAAGTGAGACAGGCTTCTCTTGGGTGTCTGCACAGTGTGGTGAAGGTGAGAAAGAGTTTTAAGAGAAACTTTGTAAGTAAGCAGAGATGCCAACCCTCCCGATTTTATCGGGAGGCTCCCGATAATTCACCCCAACTCCCGACCTTACGATCACCATCCTTATCCTCCCGATTTATTTAAAAAAAAAAAAAAAAAAAAAATGATTTTTTTTTTTTTTTTTTTTTTTTTTTTTTTTTTTTTTTTTTTTTTATTATGATTTTTTTTGGAGGGCGCTTATCAGTATATATATCTGTGAATTGAAAGAGAAATATCATCTGCTAACTTAAGCATGTAATAATTCCACTATGTTAAAAGACAAATTAAGAGTAGCGAAAGATTGTTTCAGCATATGGATCGCCGTAACCAATGCGTGGATATTGCCACAGAATCCAAATGGCGGAAAATCAGCAAAATAAGACCAGGAAATGGTCTCGGAAGTATAAGACCGAATACAGTATCAAGTACCTGTGTAATCGGAAGTCTGAAAGTAATTCATCATGCATTTTGTACAATTTTTATGTTATTTAAAAAAAAAGGGGGAATTATTTAACTAAATACACATGTAAAATGCTCCAAAATAAGGCTCAGATTGCACCAGAGAGCATCTAGAACCCCAGAGCTTCCAGGGCCCTAAGGCGGGCCCTGGACCCCGGCCGCATGTGTCGGGCGCTACGCGCTCGAGATGTGCGCTACGCGCACATTAATTGGTGTCGATTACAAATCCTCCCTATTTCTGATTTCCAAAAGTTGGCATCTCTGAGTAAGAATAGGTAGATTCAGAGGGAGGGCAGGTATCAAAACTAAGATCAGCATCCTCCAAAGTGAGACAGGCTTCTCTTGGGTGTCTGCACAGTGTGGTGAAGGTGAGAAAGAGTTTTAAGAGAAACTTTGTAAGTAAGAATAGATAGATTCAGAGGGAGGGCAGGTATCAAAACTAAGATCAGCATCCTCTAAAGTTAGACAGGCTTCTCTAGGGTGTCTGCACAGCATGGTGAAGGTGAGAATAAGTTAAAATAACTTATTGTGAGAGAATTAAAGATACAATAGCATAGTCAAGAGATTTTAACACTTGATTTGGTTAGCAAAGGTCATGGCCCGAATTCACAAAGGAGGTTTGTCGACAAACCTCCTTTTGTTCTTTACAAACCAGGTTTGTAAAAAACGTGTAAAAACGCGTCATATGACGTACGAAAACCAAGGTTTGTCGACAAACCTCCTTTGTGAATTCGGGCCCTTGGGTTTGAGTTTAGGCAACTTAGTACTAGTGTCCTTTGGTAAGACATCATTCTATATTTGCTTCTCTTGACCAAGGTTTAGTAAGTGGGAATGTGAAAGGATTTATTTCTTTTGATGCACCATGTACTGATAATGGATTATGGAGCTAAAGCCTGAATTATAATTTGCAAAGCCATTTGAAACCTCATATAGATGTTAGATCATGTGATAGAATATACAAAACAGGATATTTCATTTTATTGCAATTATTAGAGATTTCATGCACATCACCTTGTTAAAAAGATGTTGCTGCATGTAAATACGGCGGGAAAGGGAGGGGGGATGCTTAGCTTTTGACACTTAAAAAGTATACATTTAAATGACTTACATTTTAAATTTGTAGGGCTTAACCAGCTTTTACTGTTTACTTCTTAGAACACTGATAAGAGACAGATGTTTGGTTTCTGGTCAGCCTTCGTACCAGACTCCCCTCCCACAGGAGGTCACAACACACAGACCCTCTTCACCTGTATGTTAAAGGACCCCTCCCCAAAGGCCAGGGTGGCAAGTGTTGCGGTCATCATGGCCCTCCTGGATGGCTCCAAGCAGTTCCTTATCGCAGCTGATGATAGGTAAGTACTCAAATTTTATCAGGATATTGAAAGACCCCTCCATAAAGGTTAGAGTAGCAAGTGTTGCGGTCATTATGGCTCTCCTGGATGGCTCCAAGCAGTTCCTTATCGCAGCTGATGATAGGTTAGTACTCCAATTCTATCAGGATATTAAAAGACCCTTCCCTAAAAGCTAGAGTAGCTAGTGTTGCAGTCATCATGGCGCACTTGTGAAGAATAAAAAAGAAAGAGAGATCGCATAAATGCTTCTGCATTATAAACACAGGAAGAAAGGTAAGATAGAACATACAAAAATGACAAGACAATTAATTATATGCCAAATTAAACAGATGCGTGTAAAGATTATTTTCAAACATTTCAACCAATCTGCTATTCCGAATCCCTTGAGGGAGAGCATTCCACAGCGTAGGCCCTGCATGAGCAAAGGTTTTTTCCCCCACTTAGTAATGAGCTTTAATAGGAAGAACAAGAAATCAGAAGATACGGGGTTTTGGCTTTAGGTTAGGTTTAGGGTTATGTACAGTGTCTTGTCGAAGTTTGGAAGTTTAAAAATTGGTTAGAAATTGGTTACTGACCACAGAACAAGTGGTGCGGGAGCATATGTGGTAGATCCATACGTGTGTGTTCCCATCTGTAATATATTTTTTTTTGTTCTCCCTCTATGAACAGAGTCCAGAAGAAAACAGCGTTCACACCGTTCTCCTACACCCTAGCATGTACCATCAAGGAGGTCCATAGAAGCCTTCTATTGGCTTTATTAGCAGAGAGCTTTCACACTACAATCACTCAGATCATCAAGGTATGAACACTTTAAAGATAAACTCCAGTTCTGGTAAAAAAAAGAAAATTAATTCTTACAGAATCAAACGAAACTAACACTGAATGTTCAAGATTACAAATAAATGACATGTGCCAAACAATTTTGGAAGAAAATGTATACTGACTGAGTAATGAGCATAGAAAGACAAGGAAATAAAGGTAGTACTAGCCCCGACACAATGTGTGTTGTCCCATATATAGCTTTCTGTGTACAGTGATTGTTACTTTACCAAGACTCTGTCAAATTTATTATGATTTTGATGACTCCAGAACCTTGCAGTGCACACCAATACTTACATGCTACATGATCAACTGTTTCTGATCCTTTCCACACCTTTTCTTTCACAATGCAATCGCATTACCAGTACTAAAGTTTATCTTTAATACCAGGGGGTTGTTTAAAAAAGATCCTAAGTTGAACTTATCTCTAAGTTGGACTTAACAATTATGGAAAGCCATTAGCATCTTTGAAAATACTTTGTAAAAGTTATTTTAAAAGGCATAAAATGTTGATTCAAATCATTCTTATTTTCTAGTATCAAGGAGATTTCATGTTCTTGATGTGGAATTTATGAAAAGTCTAAAATACTTGACTTTTTGCTTTTGAATATATTTTATTTTAAGGCTACAAATGGCTCTCTATAATGTTTAAGTCCAACTTAAAGTTAAGTTTGACTAATAGGATTTTTGTGAAACACCCCCCTGTATTGATCCCATTGAGACGATCACTGAAGTCTGCTTCACAATTTTATGTGGAAAGTTTTTGTAATGGTCAAACCGATGACATTTACGACATGAAACTGTCATGAAGTTAATAATAATAATAAAGGCATTTTTATATAGCGCATAATAAATTCTCTATTTGGTTTACAGCAATCAATAATATAATATTTTAAAAGATTTAAATATAATAGCATGTAGTAACAGAAATGCATATAGTATACAAAGATGAATATTCAGATATAATAAAAATGGTATAAACTAATGAACACAATTATAATAGTTGAATTATTATGCTGTGGTAATAATATGATACTTTGTTAGTGCAGTAGAGTATATTCATAAAGTGGCTGTGCTATATAAATGGACCTATTATTATCATTGTTATTATTCCTCTTTTGCTATATCTCAAATTACGATCTACTTTATATCTTGTTTTAATCACAGTGTCTTTCCATGTTAGCTATGAATGTTCCTTACAATCACCTTGAAGCTGGCCTACTCACCAGGATCATCAGAGCGCTCAAACCATTCTTCTGCCACAGAGGTAATACTATCATCACTATCAATACTATCATGGCAGGAGTGTTGTGGCCGAGTGGTTTAAGGCGCTTGACTGGAGATGCGAAGGTCAAGGGTTTGCATCCCGACACGGTAGTGATATCCTTTGGCAAGATATTAACCTGCATTTGCTACTCACCACCCAGGTGTTAAATGGGTACCCGTAGGGTGCGACTGTCATTATTGGTCAAACGGTTTTTAAGCGTCAAGTAATGCCTTGCTGGAATGCTCCCCAGGGAGTGGAGATTGTGCACACAGTGTGTGTGGGCAAGCACTGAATCCAATGACCGGGGTTATAGTATATCTGTAAAGCGCTTAGAGACATTGTATTAAGTGCTATATAAAAGCGGAATATTATTATTATTATTATCAATACTCGATATCTAACATTGTATTATACCCCCCCCCCCCCTTCCACCTCCAATCACTGTGTCCCTGATCAGATCTTACATTTGAATTTCAGGAATATTCATGAATTTATTTGCTTCCATGTCATTCATGAATTTCTCTGAGACGATTTCTGAAAATCTCATCAAGAAAACTACAAACATATATGTTCATTTAGTTGTGCCAGTTTGACATTGCAAAACAGCAATATTCATAAGGGAAATAATAATTCATATTTTTGTCTTCTTCTACTGACAGTTATGTAAATCTTACCTTAAATGTACATGTCCTGTTTTGATATCTGATTATTAAAGGAAGTAATTTGACAATCAAAATACAAACTCTGAATTATGTGAGCTATGTGTGTATGTTTATTTGTAATGCCTAATTGCTATATGGTTCGGTGAGATTTATGCCAGTGCATATTACATCCACAAAATGCCATGATGAGTATATTATGTAGGTATGCAAAGATCATATACATATCACATAGAAACACAATGCTTAAAATTTCAAGATGTTCCTAGAAACTATGCTAACCAGAAGAGAATGTACAGTTTAGATGAGAAATGAAGATTATGAAGTCGCAGTCTGCCTTGTTTGATATTCTCCCTATATAGATAGCAACGTAAGGACAGCTTGTCTGACATGTGTAGGAGCTGTCCTAGGAGCCAGCCCCCCACTGGATGAAGTCACCAAGCTCATGGAGAGCAGCGAGAGACCAAAGGCAGGTGGCTCCGGAACCCTGATGCTACGGCTCCAAGCCAACCAGTCATCGGACAATGCTGAAAGTCCCTCGGACGAAAGCAGAAGAGACGGTTCTGGAGGATCAGTAAGCCTTGCTGACATGGTGAGACAGGATCCAGAACAGGCCTCATGTGTCCCCAGTGCAGGAGCAGCAGGTGTAACTGAACAAGCCTTGGATAGGTTGTCATTGAGAGATGGACAAAGTGCCTCTGGAGGATCAGAGGTCTCTGAAGACAGGACGGTGAACTCTGCTGCAGAAACTGATAGTGGTGTCCGTATGTCTTGGTTGGTGACACTGTGTAGTGACATCTGCTTGCCAGCTGACACATCAGAGTATGCAGCCAATAGTCTTAATGAAAGGTGGGTTGAAGAACGTAGTAACCATTCTTATCATAGAAACTTTTTAAAAATCTTATTATTAGAGGACATAAAAATGTCTTAAAAGTCCACTTTAGAGGATGAAAATACATTTGGATAAAAGGCGCATATTCATTGTTTTAGTACTGTAGACAACTTTTTGAAAGGGTTGCATTACTTCATAGTCTTTATTGAGTGTTAACTGATTGATTAGAATAATAGGGATGAAAGGAAAGTCATTTGATTGTATCAGAATAAGAATACTAATCCTTTTGATTGAATATTCTCCCTCTCTTCTTCTTCTTCTTCTTCTTCTCTGTCTGTCTGTCTCTCTGTCTCTCTCTTGCTATCCGTCTCTCTCTCTTCCTCATGGTCTATCTTACTCCATCTTTCTCTCTCATTCCCTTTTTCCCCTACTTTCTTACTTTCCCACTGTCTCCCTCTTTCTCTTCCTCTAACTCTGCCCCTCTTTCTCTGCCCTCCTATTTGTGTGTTCTTCTTTTTCTCTCTGTCCTGCCACCCTCTCTCTCTGCCTCTCTCTCTCTTCCTCTCTTTCTCTATCTCCCTTTCTCTATCTCCATCTCTGTATTTTCATCTCTGCCCTCCTCTCTCTGTCCCTATTTTGTTGTCCTTTTTTACTCTCTCTACTGCCACCCTCCCTCTATCTCTCTCTTCCTCCATCTCCATCTCTGTCTTTCCATCTCTGTCCTTGCATATCTCCTCTTTTCTCTCTGCTTCTAGGTACAGCATAGAATCCCTACCAGTACGGATCGAGTCCCTCCAAGTGTTGACCCAGATGGTGAAAGGATATGTTCACATCATGAGAGGCATCCTCATGCACCTCAGTCATATCATCATTGAATGTCTGTCAGATAGAGACTCACAAATACAACTCCACAGTCTTAAGGTACTACTTTATTAATCCTTTCGGGACATAGACTTTTGAAAGGGCTACACAGAAAATCTTTTCTTCCTCGAATTGAATCATATCATCATTGAATGTCTGTCAGATAGAGACTCTTAAATAATTTTTTTTTAAATTGAAAAGCTTTTCTTCTTCAAATCAATTCATATCATCATTGAATGTCTGTCAGATAGAGACTCACAAATACAACTCCACAGTTTTAAGGTACTTCTTTATTAATCTTTTCGGGACATAGACTTTTTAAAATTGAGTATGGTGAAACCGATCACTCAAAGATTTTTTTACTTTTTTGAGGCATTTCTTGATCATTTTGAAGCAGAATTTGTTTAGGTTTCAATACTACACAATATCACAGACACTGATAACACGTAGGGCCATGCATCTCAGATTTAACATTGTTAAACGATGCCTTTAAGGTACTACTTTATTAATCCTTTCGGGACATAGACTTTTTAAAGGGCCACAAAGAAAATCTTTTCTTCCTCGAATTGAATCATATCATCATTGAATGTCTGTCAGACAGAGACTCACAAATGCAACTCCACAGTCTTAAGGTATAAACTTAATTAACTTATTCAGAACAAGCTGGAATGATCAGCCTTTCTTTTTCAAATTGGCAGCACTGTTATTTTAATTTTAATATAAACAGCCATGTGGATGTATCTGAGAATTTCTTTGAGATATTCACAATTAGATGATTTGCCACAACACAAAGTTTTTAAGTAACATTCAGATTCTAAAATATTGTAATTGTGTGGAAATGTGTTTCAGAGCAAATTTTAAAGATTATTTTCTGCCATCGTAGGCAAAACAATTAGGACAGTACAATTTGTTTATGTCCTTCAATTTTACCTGCACTGTGCATTATCTGTAATACATTTTTTTATATAGTGCATTGCACAATTTAAACATAAAAATTGTCAAATCACCATTATCATCATATTCATTGTCCTTTCTTGGAAGGTCCTTGAAGAGCTCGGGAAGGCTCTGTTAGAGCAGCTTGATCCGGAGGTGGATAAATCAGTGAAACTCAACCCTCCTCTTCAAGCCCAAGAGGTAAGTTAACATAGACGTAGAGGTGCTGTATTCAAGTGGTTGACTTGACTGTGGGTGCAGAGGTTGGGGATTCAATGCTCAGCACAGCACACTTATGTCCTCGAGGAAGGAATTATATCTACGTTCCTCATCTCCACCCCGGTGTTAAGTTGGCACTGGATGCGGCATGAATGCCTCTGGTTAGATTATCATGTGGGTGCCTGTTAAATGGCAACTCACTGGAATTGGAATGTTCCCCAGTGATTAAGTACTGGAGGTGCAGAGTTCTAATTGAATCTAATGACTGGAATTGGGTCAAAGATGCTTTCTATACTACAGGTAGACATGGGCTTTAATCATGGTATACATGTAGGTTGAATCTATTTCTATTTTCAATTTATCTTAAAATTATTGTTCCAGTGCTCCATACTAATTTTTTTTCACAGTCCAGGGGGGTGTTTCACAAAACTTATCATCAGTCACAAATGACAGTTTTTGTTATATAAGCTACTGAAATCCTTGCTTCTGATTGGTTATCAACAGATTTGTCACTGATTTTTGTCATTTGTCATTGAAAAAAGGTTTTGTTAAATGGGTCCCAGATTGAAATGTTAAGGTTTGTTGCTTATGGCCCCTATTAAGTTTCACTTTTAAAAATTGTATTCACAAGTGAATTTAAGAGCCCAAGTGCACAAGGAGCCTGCTAGTTTGAGCCTCCTGCTTCACATAAAGTGGCCCTTGGCAAGACCTTATGGTATCGATGTAACCCACATCCATCAATTACCAGACTTATGGTTTAAAATCTCTCACTCGTCTTGATTACAGGCGGTTGAAGTGTGGAAGAAGCTGTTATCAGGGGCATTACCCAGAATCCTCCAGGACTCGTCAAACAGCGTCCTCCAGTCCTGTGCATGTGACTGTCTCTCTACCATCGGAAACCAGGTCTTTGAACTACTGGAGGTAAGCTCTTTCTCCTCATTCACGTCTCAGACAAATACCATTTAGGGGTGTCATTGTAAAGGAGTTGTCAGCAAATCTTTAATATCCTTAATAGGCTGTCATCAAATCCCCACCAAAAATGACCAGAAAGTCAACAATCTGAGGACAGTTCGTCTTTTTTCTTGTTCTCTTCCTTGCTAGTTGAATAGTTTTGATAGTTTTTCAGCAAATCAACATTTAAATTAAGTCCCCTAAAGATCGGCACACCAAAATGCGATTACCTTTCCATTTGTTTTGTACATGTGTATGGAAAATGTCCAAACAGTTTTGATGATAGTGTATTTGTTTTACACACAGGAGCCCACATAAGAACATGTTAAACAATTTTATATTTCGGCCACATACAAGTTTGACAAAGAAAATGGCCGGGGGATGTTTAATGAAATCTTTAGTACAAGGTGAACAAAGAGTAATATAAAATCACAACTTTTCAGAGTTTTCTAAAAACTAACAAATACCATTTGCTCTTAATGGAAACACAGACAAAACAAAATATCTTTAAAAAGTGAATACATGAATCAGATATTTCTGACAAGTTCCATGCCATTTCCCCCATGTACTTTGCCAGATGGAAAGTAAACATGGAAAACAAAAACAAGATATCACAGTCAATCATATTCAAACATAAACCCTTATTTTGTTATTTGCTTTTACAACACTTTTACATCATATATCATACAATCAATAGGTCGACTTTAATAACTCTTGAACTCTTTAGTACACAACTAGAGAAGTTGTAAGAAGTAGAAAAATTATTATGAAAAGTGACTCATCCGCTCATGATTCTGGGTAAAATAAATAAATCTAGTTGATTAATCGGACAGTGATCTGAAATGCATTGGATAAAATAAAGAAAAATATTATCAAATGTATCAGGCCTGATAATTGCCTGATTTAAATCGGTTTCCCACATTATTTTTTCTTCCCCTCCCCCCCCCCCCCCCAATTTTTTCCCAATTTTTTCCTATTTTTTCCCAGTTTTCTTACCCAAAACCTTTTTCTTTGTTACTAGGGAAGGGGGGGGGGGGGATTTGAGGGGAAAAAAAAACTCTTTTTTTTTTTTTTTAGTTCTTACTATCACCCTTGATGTATTAACAGCAATATATAAAAAATATCTTGAAAGATAAACACATCAGAAGTATATCAAAAGAAAGGTTGGTTTTTAACTTTTAGACAGGTTCAATCATTCAAATTGATCTACATGATCTAGGAATGGCATTTCTAAAACATTTACCAAAACTCCATTTCATCTACTGGTAGTTAAAAATATAACTGATTCCACTGGATGATAATTATATACCGGTAGTAATTTCATGAAGTCACAGAAAAATCAGGCCTGATACTTGTTAGAAGCTTTTAAAAAAAGGGGGCGGGGATGGGTCCTTTTTCAACGAAATATAATGTTGGTGTAAGTTTTTCAGCATGCCTGTTTTGACCAGATAAAAGAGGTCTAGTCGCACACATCACCCCCTTCCGTTGTCTTCCTACAGTGGTGTCATACAGTGTAATCAAACAAACGATATTTGATATAGCGCCTTTTCCTTGCGGTTACAAAGGGCTGCACACACCGCTCCACAATGTTTCGGCCACTTATAAACAAAAGTTGGTGCCTTCTCAGAGATCAGTTATTAAAGTACATGTACATGTAGGCTGATAATAAAGTAATTTCTAGCAGAATAGATGTGACTTTAGTCATTACTTGAAGTGGTCAACTGATGAGGCCGTCTGCACAGCAGTAGGTAGCTGGTTCTAAAGTTTTGCAGCAACCGATGGGAAAGACAATTCACCAGCACGTTTCTTAGAGAGACACTGAGTGAGCCAGATGGATGATGATGAGTGGATTTTCTGACTCGAGGACTACAAACCAGGCGGGCAGCTATGTACGGGGGACATCGGTGGTTGAGAGACTTGAAGACCAGCAGTAGGTTTTTAAAAGCTATTCTCTGTTGTACAGGCAGCCAATGAAGTTCAAGTCTAGGTTGTATGTGAGTTCGGAGAGGAGCAGAAAAGACAAGCCTTGCCGCTGAGTTTTGGAGTCTCTGAAGGCAATCAAGGTCCCTCTGGCTGAGAACACTGAAGAGACTGTTGCAGTAGTCTAGTCTGGAAAGGACAAGAGCCCTCACCGCAGTGTGGCATGTTGACTTACTGATAAATGTAAGAAATAGGGAGTCATCCATTATTTTCAGTCAAATATATAGAGTCTATCAGAAGTACAGAAAGCGATCTCTCCTGATCGGTACTGCTGGAGATAGTACCACCATCTCTCGGGGTTCTCAATCTTGTAATCATTGACGAGGTTCTTGACATGCTTCAGCTCGTTAGTGTACTCATCAATGCTGACCAAACCTACATTGGGATTCAACGTGGCTATCAGGATTGTATTCCCTTGAGACACAGCAGCAATTAGGCCATTCCCTAATTTCGTTAATTTGTATTTTACAACACCTTGTTTGTCAATCAATCGTATTGTATCAACAGATGTGATGATCAGGTAATCTTTATAACTAGTAATCTGCTCAGGTTCATACCCATCACATTGTATCTCCCTGATTGCCTTCCCACCTGCTGGTAAGAATACCTGGATCTTCATGGCTTTCTTGTAGCTAACATAGATTTGATGATCACTGTCTACAGTGAGGCTAGCTAATCCACCTTCATCATGACTCAGAGTCTCAAACATATTATCGCACGGTCGGCACTCTGGTATGTGCAGTGTGATATTGTTCGAGCGATCAAGCAATACATACATATAATTATAGAGGAACCCTAGTCCACGAATCTTAACATTCTTGAAAACTTTCTCCTGGATGTGGCCATCAGCATAAAAGATCTCCACGCCACCTGTACTACATCCCACTGCCATCCTACCATCTGGTGTACTAACCATGGCATTCATGCTATTCTTAGTAGGCAAAGCAATGTTCTTTGTTGCAACTGCATTTACAATCTTACCAAGACCTAGCTCGTCCATTCCAACGTTTCTCTTAAAATTGACACTTTTTCCTTTCTTGCTCAATTGCCTCGGCTGCTTGTAGTCAGGATCTTCTTGTTTGAAAGTCTCTTGTAAGTATTGACATAGAGTGTTGTGTGCAGCCAGATCATCCATATCTGATGGTATCTTTGTCTGATTGGTTACCATGTCAGCTATGGTGGTCAAGTGAGTGATATGCTCCTGAGCCGATTTCTTCATTTCGTCCAGTTCTTTCTCTACTCTTTCGGTCCTACCCTTGACTTCACCAATGAGGAGTTCTTTCTTCTCTGTCAATTGCCGGACTGATTCTTCATATGCTTTGTTGATATCATGTGTACACTGCTTCTGAACATTGCTCACATGCTCCTTCTGTTCATCAATGAAATCAATGTATTTCTGAAAGCAAGAATTTTTCTTGTCCGCCTTGGATTTGAGGTCCTCGATACTCTTCACATGGTTGCTTTCATAAACAGTTGCCTCGATGACCAGATGTCCTTTGTTTGTATGCTCCATGACAACACACCTGAAGCAGGCAAATCTCCTGCACTTGGAACAGAAGCACTCCTCATCCTCTTTAGGGTGTTTCCTGCATTTACGGTATCTACGTACTGACACCTTCCCTGAAACGATCTCACTCATGGCTAAGACCTCATGACTGATGAAGTCTGGCCACTGAGAGTGTGTGTTGTGACAAGTGATACAGAAATACTTGCCACAGTCTTGACAGTAGACAACAGCTTGGGGCTTGTCTTCGGATTTACAACTCGTGCAAAACTGATATTGATTCTTCACGTCCTCTATGAGAGACTTCAAAGCTAGATTAGCCGGTAATTTACTGACATCTTGGTTTGGGACCTTGGTTTTAGCTCTGCAGACAGGGCATCGGAGCATCTGGTCGCTACCATGGCATTCCAAGAGGTTGTCCAGACAGGTCTTGCAGTAGGTGTGAGAACAAGACAGGATCTTGGGATCGGTGAAGGTATTCAGACATACAGGACACTCCAGACTCTGAGCAATGAAATTCTTTAATGCTTGAGCCATGATTTGAATTCTACAGGAATACGAGATAAAAGAAAAGAAAATAAACATAATGATTAACATAGCTTCGATTCATCTTAACATATTAAAGAGGAGTGTTTATCATTTTCTTCACCCCTTTTCACCTCAGAATATAATGCGTACAAAATATCATATTTCGTTTTTTTATCTTGATAACAAATATTTAATGTTATTCAAAAACTGAATGTAACTATGAAAAATGAAGAAAAAAAAAACCTGTTTTGTTTGCCGCTCTTTAGTCAATGTACATTATAATGGGGAAAGATGATGATGATAATAATAATAATGATCAAAGTAATGATAATAATGAAAATATTAATATAAATAATAATAACAATAATCATCTTAGTAATTATGATGCTTTGTATGATGCCTTGTTTACCCAGATCCTCATCAGTACACATACGGTTCTCCCCGAGGGCCCTGCAATCATATTACTACCCCGGCTTTTCCAACCTACCATGATAATGCGCTCATTACCCATTTACTGTACACCTGGGATGGGTGGAGAATGACCAATGAAGAGTACTGTCTTGCCAAAGGACATTAGTGCCGTAGTGGGACTCAAACCGCGAACCACGTGACTCACAATCTCGCAACCTATCCACTAGAATAGACCACAACACCTCTACATGTATTGCAACTGGTCATGCTAGTAGAAATTTTGTGAAAGTCTGACCTAAACAAGTCATAATACATTCCACCACTTGAAGCCCATGGTTAACGGTAAACCGTGGAAAACAAAACAAACATTTTAAACATACTGTAAGTCTCAGAAATGTAGTTTACCATTCACATTTTGGCATTTTGGCATTGGAAAAATAATCATTACATTATTTCTTAATTAATCTAAAACCAAGTATTAGAAACTTGTGACCTTTGAACAAAAACAAATATGAGCCGTTATCTGCCTTCAGATTTGATGCAGGTAAATAGACCTTATCCTTAACATGGAGTTTAGGCTTTGAACAACTCTAAAACTTACTAGGCTAAATTTCTTATTAGTTATTAAAAGTATCAAAAGCAGTACTTTATACTTGTACTTAAGCACACTGGAATATACTATTTGAAAAAGAAAAAGACACTACCATCCCAGGTTGACCTAGCAGTCCCACAATACTTTGCGGTGACCTTAGCCAGAGTTCGATGAACTTTTATTTACGGCCTTTTAATATGTGTAATTAGAGCAGTGTATTTTATCCGGATAATGCGCGTAGATAGAAACTACCCTTCCCTGGCATTATACGCTATTTTCTTTAACCGGATAAATTCAGTATAACTAATAGAAACACGCAGTATGTTAAGAGTCACATAATAACCTGAAATGTTTACCATGTGTATTCATCTCTACATCACATATAAGAATAATAATTCATGACAAATTTGTAATTTAAATCTCTGCAGCATACCAAAATCATTATTTTCCACAGGGCAAACAATCAAGTTGTACTTGGTTTTATTCTTGGTCTAAGCTCAATCACTCTTCATATCACTTCAAAGACATCTTGACCCAGTGACAGTCTTAATTATTTTTAGTCTGTAAGGAAAGAGATGATTTCATAAAGGAGATACAAACAAAGCCTTTGGGAGTCGGCCTAATAATAATATACAACAATGTTAAACAAAAATATTGAAAAATGTCACTGCATTTCTTTTGGAAATGACATGGACATTTCAATTCACTCACCTCTTTTTCCGTCACTACGTATCGATCTAGGTGCTATATGAAATAAACATGTATACTCTTTGGCAGTCTTTGCCTTTACAATGTATGTATTCAGTCTCTCTGTCTATTTCTAGTGACTGGAAATTCCCAGCAACCTTTGAGCGATAACCAGATTAAGATCGCCCAATGAAACCTCGATCTCGTTTTGTCAAGTGTCTGTCGAGCAAATAAAAAAAAATATGTCTGTGTCAAACTTTTAAATTTCAAACTTTTCAAAATTCTATTTCTGTTACCCCCCCCACCCCCCCCCCCCCCCCCCTATTACAAAACATTTTAAATTTAGAGTCAAATAACTGGTGCTAAAAGTCTTGTGGAACGGTCCTCCTTAGAGATTACAATTGGAATGTTAGAGATGGCGCTATACATGCTAAACATATGCGGAAAGGAGAAAAGTAAAGAACATATTAAAAGTTAGACCTTTTCCTTTATTGCACTAGCCATCATCTGGTTGAGAGAGCTAAGACGTTGTCCGATTTATTACAGTTTTGGGTTGGGTTGGGTTTTGGGTTGTCAACAGCCTCATTATCTATTCGGGCATGGGCAACCACCACCTGATTCTGGCAGTTGATTAATATTCAAACAGTCTAGTATTCTGTTTATATGTTCTTATATAAAATATCAAAAAACAACCCAATTCAATTCAATTCAATTCAATTCAATTCAGTTTATTCAATTCCAATAAAATATACAAAACAGAAAACAATCATGACAGAATAAGAGTATAAATCGATCAAAAGTACTAAATAAGGTAAAATGATAAAACAATAAAGCGATACATCAGATAACAATACAAGAGCATTATTGGAATTGGGTGGCCATAAAAAACCATGGGGATTTGTCGAGACGACCACCCTTAATGAAGGTAAAATAAGTTTCATTGAACATTCAATATAACATAAAAAATTTAAAAGATAATAAAGTACTGTAAAGGAATAAACAATAACGAATATATGACATATTTTATTTTTAAAAATACATATTACCGCACAAACCCACCACAGGACAACACAAGGCAGTAAAATCATCATTTCAAAATTTCAAAAACTTGTGATTAAGTACGATTTGAGTTTTCTTTTAAAGATATTCATGGAGTTAAGTGACTTTATTTCTAGTGGCAGATTATTCCAGATAACAGGAGCATGATGTCTAATAGACAATAGTGCGTAATTATGCCTCCGTTACGAAGTAGCCGGAGGCATTATGTTTTTGGGTTGTCCGTCCGTCCGTCCGTCCGTCCGTACGTCTGTACGTACGTACGTACGTCCCGTTCTTGTGATCACGTTATCTGAAGAACCGATTGATGGATTCCTGCCAAACTTTGGTCATGTATGTATCTTGCAGAGTCGATGAACTGATTAGATTTTGGGGTCACGAGGTCAACGGTCAAAGGTCACAGGGCTCATTATGTATGCAAAACAGCTTGTGATCGCGTTATCTGAAGAACCGATTGATGGATTCCTGCCAAACTTTGGTCATGTATGTATCTTGCAGAGCCGATGAACTGATTAGATTTTGGGGTCATGAGGTTAAAGGTCAAAGGTCACAGGGCTCATTATGTATGCAAAAACAGCTCGTGATCGCGTTATCTCAAGAACCGATTGATGGATTGCTGCCAAACTTAGGTCATGTATGTTACTTGCAGAGCCGATGAACTGATTAGATTTTGGGGTCACGAGGTCAAAGGTCAAAGGCCACAGCGCACATTATGTATGCAAAAACAGCTCGTGATCGCGTTATCTCAAGAACTGATTGAAGGATTGCTGCCAAACTTAGGTCATGTATGGTACGTGTAGAACCGATGAACTGAGTAGATTCTTGGTTCATAAGGTCAAAGGTCAAAGGTCATGGGCTCATTATGTATGCAAAAATAGCTTGTGAACGCATTCTCATTAGAACTGACAGATGGATTACTATTTAACTCAGGACATCTTGCAGAGCCAATAAACTGAGTAGATTTTAGGGTCATGAGGTCAAAGATCAAAGGGTCATATATATGTATATGAGAAAGTGCTTGTAATCACGATATTCTGAGAACCTGTTAATGGATTACAATTGAACTTGAATTCAAAAAATTTCTTCTGTTTTGGTTTGTAAAATTGCTCTATGACGGAGGCATCATTTTCGACTGCGCGCAGTCGAAGTTCCATCTAGTTTTTATTAACAGTCCATAGATGATATTTTTTTCTGCTTCTTGTATTATGGTCATGTACAGCTGCATTAAAAGTGAGCATTGATGATAATGATTTATGGAGCATATTCTGCTTATATTTAAAAAGTAAGATTGCACAGTAGTAAGAGTTAAGTTGAAACACAGTAAAGAACATTAGATTTAACAAATAATTCTTTGGTATGGGTTTGTCTCCAAGAAAATGAACATATACGAAGAGCTCTTTTCTGTAATATATACAATGGTTGTAATTTCATTGGATATGTGTTTTCAGTTGAAAGTAACGTTTGTTTTCTTTTATTCTTTCATTATTTGTAATATCTACAAAAATACATATTCTATACAAAAAAAAGAAGAAGGTGTATGTACATAATTGTAAAAGCATGTTCAGTTTTGACACAATAAAGAAGGCGTAAATCCTAAAAGGATATAGCCTTGTATCGGGTAGGTCCTATAGAATGAAACACTGTAAATATCAGAACAGCAGAGATTAATAGACGACAAAAGAGAAAATAAACTTAAGGAGGTTTGAAACGTACTGCAATAATTACATGATAGCTTGGGTATGACCGAGCTGTGTAAAAAGTACTATATACAGTGCGTCCCAGAAAACACGAAACCGAGAATTATCGATGTTTTATTATAACTTAATCACAGTTGTAATTAATAAATGAAACATATTTGGAAAGCTTAGATCATCCTCTTTCATTTGATACCACTCATATGATGCATATTTCATGCATGAGTGATTAAAATGAATTTGAAGAGAGGAAACCAAAAAGTCATTTGGCGGACGGTATCTGAATTTCAAAGAGAAAATCACATTTCTGGAAAGTTGAGTTTCTGCCCTTTTATATGACACCTCAGTCAGGAAAAATGAGCTAGGATGAACAAAGTTCTGTTTGGTAGTGCCTGCATTGCCATAATTTTATCAAACAAATTCGTTTTTACTGGCTGCCTGCCGTAGCAACAAACAGAATTAACAAAAGATTAACTCTGCTTCGTTGACAATCAGTTGTAGACGAAAGATTTCGTGCAAAAAATAAGAATGAATGCAATTCTAACGTTTTTAAGCCCCTTATAGATCGGCACACCTAAATGCGATCACCTCTCCATTTGTTTTGTACATGCGTATGGAAAATGTCCAAACAGTTTTGATGGTAGTGTATTTGTTGTACACACAGGAGCCCACATAAGAACATGTTAACAATTTAATATTTCGGTCACATACAAGTTTGACAAAGAAAATGGCACAGGGGGGGGGGGGGTGTTTAATGAAATCTTTAGTACATGATGAACAAAGAGTAATTTAAAATCACAACTTTTCAGACTTTTCCAAAAACTTATAAAGACCATTTGCTCTAGATGGAAACACAGTCAAAAGGAAATATCTCCAAAAAGTTAATAAATAAATCGGGTATTTTAGTCCATGTTCCATGCCACTTCTCCCATGTACATGTACTTTGCCAGACTGAAAGGAAACATGGAAAACAAAAAACAAGATATCACAGTCAAACATAAATCCTTATTTGCTTTTGCAATACTTTTACAACATACATCATACAATCAATAGGTTTTCTTTTAAAACTAAATCTTTAGTACACAACTAGCGAAGTTGTAAGAAGTAGAAATTATTATGAAAAGTGACTCATCCACTCATGATTCTGGGTAAAAAAAAAAAAAAATCTAGTTTGATTAATCGGACAGTGATCTGAAATGCATTGGATAAAATAAAGAAAAATATTATTAAATGTATCAAGCCTGATAATTGCCCGATTTAAATCGGTTTCCCAATTATTTTTTCTCCCCCCCCCTATTTTCCCCTTTTTTCCAGATTTTTCCCAATTTGTTCCTATTTTTCCCCAATTTTCTTACCCAAATCCCCCTTTTTTTTAGTGCTCACTATCACCCTTGATGTATTAACAGCAATATATAAAAAATATCTTGAAAGATAAACACATCAGAAGTATATCAAAAGAAAGGTTGGTTTTTAACTTTTAGAAAGGTTCAATCATTCATATTGATCTACATGATCTAGGAATGCCTTTTCTAAAACATTCACCAGAACTCCATTTCATCTAGTTCAAAATATAACTGATTCCACTGGATGTTATATATAGTTAATTTATGAAGTCACAGAAAAAACAGGCCCGTTAGAAGCTTTTGAAAAAGGGGGCGGGGATGGGTTCATTGTCAACAAAATATTATGTTATTCTAAATTGTTCAGCGTGCCTGTTTTGACCAGATAAAAGAGCTCTAATCGCACACATCGCACCCCCCCCCCCCCCTTGCCTGCCGAAGGCCTGAAGACAGTGTGGTCATACAGTGTAAGAAATGGGGAATCCATTATTTTCAGTGGAATATATAGAGTCTATCATGAGTGCAGAAAGCGATCTCTCCTGATCGGTACTGCTGGAGAGTGTACCATGGCCCTCTCTCAGTCTTCTTAATCTTGTAATCAATGACGAGGTTCTGGACATGATTCAGCTCGTTAGTGTACTCATCAATGCTGACCAAACCAACATGGTGCTTCACGGTGGCTATCAGGATTGTATTCCCTTGAGACACAGCAGCAATTAGGCCATGCCCTAATTTTGTTAATTTCTATTTTACAACACCTTGTTTGTCAATCAATCGTATTGTATTGGCAGATGCGATGATCAGGTAATCATTATAACTAGTAATCTGCTCAGGTTCATACTCATCACATGGTACCTCCCTGATCGCCTTCCCACCTACTGGTGAGAACACCTGGATCTTCTTGGCTTTCGTGTAGCCAACATAGATCTGATGATCACCGTCTACAGTGAGGTTAGCCAATCCACCTTCATAGCGACTCAGAGTCTCAAACATTACATTCAACTCCAACTCTAGTATATACAGTGTGATATTGTTTGAGTGACTAAGTATAACATACCCATCATCAGAGAGGAGCCCTACTCCATGAATCTTAACATCTTTGAAAACTTTCTCCTGGATCTGGCTATCAGAAGATGCCGTAAAAATTATGAAAATTATCATTTAAATCACCAGGATGGAAGCTGGGCATGCTATGTGTACCGTAATCGTCTAGTGAACCATAAACCATTGCATTCATGCTATTCTGAGTAGGCAAAGGGATGTTCTTTGCAATTGCACTTACAATCTTGCCGAGATCTAGCTCATCCATTCCAACGTTTCTCTTAAAACTGACACTTTTTGCTGACTCGCTTGATTGCCTCGGCTGCTTGTATTCAGGATCTTCTTGTTTCAAAGCCTCTTGTAAGTCTTGACATAAAGTGTCGTGTGCAGCCAAAGCATCCATATCTGACGGTATCTTTGTCCGATTGGTTACCACGTCAGCTATAGTGGTCAAGTGAGTGATGTGCACCTGAGCCGATTTCTTCATTTCGTTCAGTTCTTTCTCTACTTCTTCGGTCATACCCTTTACTTCACGAATGAGGAGTTCTTTCTTCTCTGTCAATTGCCGTACTGATTCTTCATATGCTTTGTTGATATCATCTGTACACTGCTTCCGAACATTGCTCACATGCTCCTTCTGTTCATCAATGAAATCAATGTATTTCTGAAAGCAAGAATTTTTCTTGTCCGCCTTGGATTTGAGGTCCTCGATACTCTTCTCATGGTTGCTTTCATAAACAGCTGCCTCGATGACCCGATGTCCTTCGTTCGTATGCTCCATGACAACACACCTGAAGCAGGCAAATCTCCTGCAGTTGGAACAGAAGCACTCCTCATCCTCTTTAGGGTGTGATCTGCATTTACGGTATCTACGTACTGACACCTTCCCTGATACGATCTCACTCATAGGTAAGACCTCATGACTGATGAAGTCTGGCCACTGAGAGTGTTTGTTGTGGCAAGTGCTACAGAAATACTTGCCACAGTCTTGACAGTAGGCAACAGCTTGGGGCTTGTCCTCGTATTTACAATTCGTGCAAAACTGAGATTGATTCTTCATGTCCTCTATGAGAGACTTCAAAGCTAGATTTGCCGGTAACTTGCTGACATCTTGGTTTGGGACCTTGGTTTCAGCTCTGCAGACAGGGCATCGGAGCATCTGGTCATTACCATGGCATTCCAAGAGGTTGTCCAGACAGGTCTTGCAGTAGGTGTGAGAACAAGACAGGATCTTTGGATCGGTGAAGGTATTGAGACATACAGGACACTCCAGACTCTGAGCAATAACATTCTTTAATGCTTCAGCCATGATTTGAATTCTACAGGAATGTGAGATAAAAGAAAAGAAAATAAACATAATGATTAGCATAGCTTTGATTCATCTTAACGTATTAAAGAGGAGTGTTTATCATTTTCCTCACCCCTTTTCACTACAGAATATAATGCGTACAAAATATCATATTTCGTTTTATCTTGATAAAAAATAATTAATGTTATTCAAAAAAATTGAATGTAATAATGAAAAATGAAAAAAAAAAAAAAAAACTGTTTTGTTTGTCGCTCTTTAGTCAATGTACATTATAATGGGGAGAGATGATGATAATAATGATAATGATAACATCAATAATAATAACAATAAAATCATCATAGTAATTATGATGCCTTGTATGATGCCTTGTTTACCCAGATCATCATCAGTACACATACTGTTTTTCCTCGAATGCCCTGTAATCATATTACTACCCCAGCTTTTGCCAAGCCGAATCCTGAAAATGTCATGCATTTTTTGTTTCTTTTTCTATTGATGAAATTGCTGATAGTAAGCGCGCACTATAGCAGGCAGCAAACCATGCACCGCGCGTACCAAGCTTTTTGTTTATTGTGACGCGGAATGCAATTTTGTTTGATCCATTGGTACCATTGCACGGCGATGTCACTTACCTCACCATATACTTTGTACATCGTTAATGACATCAGCGTGCAATGGTGCGAAAGGATCAAACGGAATTGCACGGCTGGAGAATGATGCCGTTCAACAGTACTTATAGCGCATGTCATGTGATCAATAATTGACCAATGAGGTTGCAAGAATCTTAGTAGGCGTTGTATAAATTATTTTTAATAAAAAAAAAAAAAAAAAAAAAAAAATCATCATTTTTGTAGAGAGGAAATTATATAGATTGCTCTGGCTTGGCAGAATCACTAGCTGAAATGTTAGCTTGTTAAGAATCCCATAATAGCCTGAAATATTTACCATGTGCATTCATATCTACATCACAAATAAGAATAATAATTCATGAAAAATTTGAAATTTAAATCACTGCAACATACCCAAATCATTATTTTCCACAGGGCACACAAACAAGTTATACTTGGTTTAATTCTCGGCTGAAGCTCAATCACTCTTCATGTATCATTTCAAAGACATTTCTAGACCCAGTCTTAACTATTTCAGTCTATAAGGAAAAAGATGATTTTATAAAGCAGATACAAACAAAACTTTTGGGAGTCAGCCTAATAAATCTAAATACAACCATATTGAATGAAAATATAGAAATATGTCACTGTATTTCTTTTGGAAATGACATGGACATTTCAATTCACTCACCTCTTTTTCTGTCACTACGTATTGGTCTAGGCGCTATATGAAGTCAATAAACATGTATACTCTTTGGCAGTCTTTGATTTTAGAATATAATGGTACACTCTTCATAAGTGGTCCTATATACATGTATGTATTCAGTCTCTTGGTCTATTTCTAGTGACTGGAAATTCCCAGCAACCTTTGAGCGATAACCAGATTAAGATCGCCCAATGAAACCTCGATCTCGTTTTGTCAAGTGTCTGTCGAGCAAATATATTCCTGTGTCAAACTTGAATTCTATTTCTGTTAACCCCCCCCCCCCCCCCCCACATTACAAAACATTTTAAATTAAGAGTCAAATTACCGGTACTGTTGCTAAAGTCTTGTGGAACGGTCCTCCTTTGAGATTACAATACCCTCTTTCACGGTTACAAGAGTGCCGTGCACAGACATGGGCGTCATTTTAATTTACGAGTAATCAAGTTTGTTTACTCGTAAATTAAAATGGCGCCATGTCAATATGATGTGAGCTCGCAGCGCAGGTAGTGAAGCAAAATATGCGCATCTGAAAACATTGATGGCGCAATGTTTACTCGTCAATTAAAATACCGACCTTAACCGTGACAGGGTGTATTAGAATGTTGGAGATGGCGCTATACATGCTAAACACGTCCGGAAAGGAGAAAAGTGAAGATATTAAATGTTAGACCTTATCCTTTTCCGGTATTGCACTATCCATCATCTGGTTGAGAGAGCTAAGATGTTGTTCAATTTATCACAGTTTCGGGGTTGTTTACGGACAATGTTGCCTTAATTTCATAGGCCTACAGGACAGGGCACAGACAACCGCCCCCTGATTTTGGCAGTTGCGTAATATTCAAAATATTTAAAATATTTTTACCAAATATGAAATTAATTGTAAAGCTTTCAAGCCCCCTGTAAATCCTTAATGTGATGACCTCTCCATTTTTTTTGTATGGGAAATGTACCCAAAATATGTATATTTATATATATTGTGTGTGAAATGTATTTGTTTTACACACAGGAGGACCTTAATAGAACATGATTACAATTTCAGATTTTCGGCCACAGCTATGACAACGAAAATTGCTGGGTGATGTTTAACAAAATCTTTAGTACAAAGCGAACAGAGAATAGCTGTAAACCACAACTTTTCAGATATTTCTAGAACTTGTAAAGACCAATTTCTCTCTTTTTCTGCTTTCATTGAAATTGGTGGAATTTCTTTCTAATACATTTATTCTATTTTTATCTTTTTAGATTTACTAAAATCTATCAACAATATACTAAGAACAAAAACTGAAAGAAATGGAAACACAGACAAAATGAAATGCATTGTTGTTCAAATAATAATAATATTAATAATATTAATGCATAGTTTTTATATAGCGCAAATTACAATTATAATTAAGTTTCTAAGCACGAATATATTTTTGACATTTTTTTTATACTCTGATCTTGTATGATAGTAAGTATGATATGATAGTAAGTTTTAATATGTTCTTTGTTTTTTGTTCTGTTCTTTTGTTCTCGTTTTCTTGTACATGTATGTGTGTTTTTATGCAAGGGTCACTCTGTGGCCTGGACCCACCCTCCTCAGGTCATCACCTTTCTTCACCTGAGCCAATTATTTGTAACCTCAGGGTTTCACCATCACTTCATGTGCTTTACAAAAAACAAAGGCAAAGCATCACTCTTATCAGCAAATGTGTTAGTCCAGGCTTCACCCTTTGAATTATTTGCATAGGTGATGCTTCACTTTTGTCAGTTTTACATAGGTGAGGCTTCACTTGTGTCAGTTTTCCATAGGTGAGGCTTCACTTTTGTAAGTTTTCGGCCGGTCTGAAGCTTCACCACTGTTTCACCATACTGGCCATTTGCATAGTTCAAGCTTCACCACTGTTTCATTTTAGTATACAGTGCATATCCGCAGAATTCGTAAGGCTTCGACTCGAGCGCACGGCACTGCTGTGGCGTAATACCTTTGTGGAATACGTCAACATTGAAATCTCGCGAAAATATAGGCTAAGTTTTATGCACAGATTTCGTTAATAATCAATCGTAAAACAGGGTCGGAGTAGTACCGTCTCAAAATGATCGGAAAACTCTGAACTTTCTATTTTTTTTCAACTCACCTCGCAAAAACTTGGGGCCAAAACTTGGCACGATCTGCGCTGCGCATGCTGGGTACAATACTGACAGCTCGTAGGCTACTAGTCTCGTTTCCAGACTTGAGGCTGGCCTTTCAGGCACGTATACTGCGAATACTCACGCAACTAGTTATGTGTAGGAGACTAGTAGACTACTCGAAAACGATCTTGTGAAATCTCGAAATCAGTTTCGCTGGAGAAAAGTTCGGTGACCTGAGGACGATCACTCTGCGAGTGCATGAGTGACCGGAATAAAAATTAAATAGTTGTTTTGAAACGCACGATTTCGACATGATTTCGACATATTTTCGACGCGACCGGTAGTGGCTTCGATGTCACATCACCTGAACAAACAAGGCGACCGATTGGATTCGATGTCACATCACCAGAAAAAACAAATTACTCGTCAAAGCTTCACACATTTCATCAATTTGTATAGTAAAGCTTCACCCAATGAAGAAAAACGAACGTTAGGACTTCACTACAACAACAAATAGGTCAGGGTCAGGCTTAGGCGTCGAGTCGACGTCGATATTTGGCGACCTCTGAGGAGGGTGGGTCCAGGCCACAGAGTGACCCTTGCATTAGGGGTAGGCTTTTATATAAGGAACTTCCCTCCTTTCTGCCTATCCCAAATGCTCTTATAAATTGCCATTGTATTTGTTATCACTTTCTTGTGTTTTTTTAATTTTTTATATAACTCCATTCTGTATTTGTATGTTTTAAATGTTTTTTATGAAGAGTGTTGAATAAACTTTGAATTGAATTGAATTTGTGTGTTTGATTTAATACAGGGAAGGGAGAGAGCACTGTGCATCACCCTGTTACTAGGTCTGAACTGTGAGGAGGATTATCGAGTGAAAGCAGCGTCCGTCAGAGCTCTTGGGGTCTTTGTACTCTATCCATGTCTTAGACAGGTAGGTTTAACATAATTTTGTATAGAGAAAATATAGTCATTTGATTGGTCATGAAAGATAAAGTTGAGTCCTGGTCATGCAATTGCATTGCATGTGAAAGAAACGGTGTGGAATTGATCAGAAAAGGTTGATCATCTATCATGTAACTATTGGTGTGTACTGCAAGGTTCTGGAATCATCACAATGATCATAAATTTGGCGAAGTTGGTGAAGTTACAAGCACTGTACACAGAAAGAGGTATATGGGGCTACTCGAACATGTGGCATAACAAATCTGTCCCTGATTTTTATGTTGTTACATGGCATTTGAAGAGCCATGTTTTTCAGGAAACATTTTTAATATGATGTTCTTCCATACTTCTTCCATCACAAATTATTTTTAAACTCTTCCCAGTACTCAATCTTCTCTTTAAGCCACTTCGGAGGTAGCTCTTTTACAAATAATAATCATTGTCAAAGCAATGGAGGTGCTCCATGAATACTTTTTATTTGCCATCTTAAAAAGAGTGCTTCTACCAGTGTATCATAGAGTGTACCACTGGTGCTTAAATAAATGAATAATGATTACATAACTGTCATGAACACATGCATAAATGAATGAATAGGTGCATTAATGCATCAATGAATAAAGATTCCATTACTGTCGATGGGTTTTACACTTTTAGGATTTTGTACAAATGACCCTTATCTGCCCTTGCGCAGGCAATATTTCCAAAGTGACTCATCGAGCATCATCTCACAAACACTATCTTTACCACTCACTTTGTTCTTCTCCTGCCATGCAATGTTCGTCCAACCAAAATGGACATTTCATGTTCGATCATGTTTACTCTCATCACTTTGATGTTAAACTATGAGTGACCATTCAACGTTTGACTTTCTCCTCTTACAAGGAGACTAAAAGTTTAAGCCACCCATGCACAAATCTTCATCACAAAAATCATGTGCTTATCAATCGGCCACTTCGGTGATACTATCTGCAAAGGTCATTAGTACAAAACTATAAAACCCATTGAGACAATTGCTGGATATGTGTTCGTGACAGTTATGTAATCATTATTCATTTATGCACCGGCCGTTCATTGTATGATACACAGGTGGAAGTTTTCTTTTCCAGAGTGCAAACAAAAGGCAATCATGTAGTACCTCCATCACTTTGACAGTGATTATTCTTAAATGCACAAAGTGGGAAGTCTCCATGTGTAAAAGATCTGTGGATATTTGGGGGTCATTTAAGTACAAGTGCTACATGTATGTCCAAAGTGGGTTATTGTTATAGCACACATATTAATGGCTGGTATTACTTACTTACTGAACGAGGGCATCAAATCCCCCCAATCTTCACCCAAAGACCCATTTTTATTAGTGACAAAAATGTTACTTGATGATGAAATAAACTCAAAATTTACTTAAAGGCATCGTTTAACAATTTAAAATCTGAGATGCATGGCCCTACAGTGTCTGTAATATGGTGTAATATTGAAGCCCTAACAAAATTGCGCTTCAAAATGATCATGAAGTGCCTCAAAAAAGCAAAAATCTTTGAGTGACAGGCTTTTACCATACTCATTTTCCCCAATAGACTGTAGTGTTATAAAAAGTGTAAGGAAAACAAAAAATGAAAGTTCGATTTCCAATCATAAATATCTTGATAATCTGACAGGGGATCGGCTTGTAAAAGTCATGGGATTCCTGACTGACCTCAAGGTTTATAATTCTGATTGCTGCTTGAACTAAATCCAGGATTTTGTTTCAGAATCTGAGGCAATGTTACCAAGTCACTTTAAAGCAATTTGCAATATTTTAAAGTTCATTTTGTCTATTTTTTTCCAGGACGTATTGTTTGTGGCTGATACTGCTAATGCCATCTTGAGTTCACTCCAAGACTCATCTGTTAACGTGAGAATGAGAGCTACATGGTCTCTTGGCAATCTCAGTGATGCTCTGCTTATCAACCTGTAAGTACTACTCTAGTATATTCTTCATTATATTTCCATATTTTATCCGTATATTATTGTATATTCTTCATTATATTTCCATATTTTATCAGTATAATTTATGTTAGATGTGATGGATTACAGTTAATTTTAAATAAATAAAAGCAACAATTTAATCTTTGTTAAAAGAAGACTGTAAAAAAAGAAAGAATCGTAAATTGGAATTGAGAGAGAGAAAGAAAGAACGAGGTGTGAAAAGGTACGATTGGATTAGGAATGTTATTGATCATGAAGATAATGTGCAAACTATATGTGTGATGAGTGCTGATTTTCAAAATTGTATGAACATGCTTGTTAAAGGATAGAAAGTTTTCCTTTAGAGCATGCTAATTTCTTATTGAATGCAGTAATGAAATAAGAGGATTTTGTTGTTGATATTTTCGATACTCCATGAAGAGATAGGCATTAAAAAAAGAGAGAGAAAGAGAAAGAGAAAGAGAAAGAGAGAGAAGGGGGGAGAGAAATAGAAAGAAAGAGAAAGAGAGAAAGAGAGAGAAAGAGAGGAAGAGAGAGATAAAGACAGAGAGAAAGAGAGAAAGGTTGTCAATATAATATGTGTGCTAAAGTTTAAAAAACATTGAAGTAATTGAAGTAGAATATAAAGTATGTCATAAAATGCCAAAAGAAAGGCATACTGTACTTTTAGTGAATATGTAATGTAGATCATTCAAAATTAAAAGTGGTAGAATTGCACATATATACATGTACTATCTCTGTCGTAATATACCGGTAGTTGAAAAAAGTATGTACACAAATTTTGTATGTCAATTTTGTATGTTAAGATGACTAGCAAAATTAAAACTTCTAAAGGTTTTTTTTAATATTTTTTTTTGCCAATTAATGTAGATTGTACATTGTTTTTATCTTGCCCCCCCTCAACAATTCATACAAGGCAAAATAAAAAACAAACATAGCGTCCTGCCTTTTTGAAAAATAGGAAGGAGGAGGCCCCTTTTTTCCTTATTTTTCTTCTTCAAAATGACTGCTCTGTACTTTTTCCCTGACAGTCGGGCTATTTTTCAAGATGGCTGCCGGCATTTTTAATTTATTAATTTTTTTCAAATCAGAAATAGATAATTTTAGCAGTGGGTTTTAATGGGTTTTTTAAGAAAAAAGACAAAAGGATGCGTCCCCCCAAAAAGGTAGTGAGCGGGAACCTTAAACAAGATTTTTTTTTTTTTTTTTAATGGCCCAATACCTTACATGTTACATCGTTTCTCATGAAGTCTCTTTATGTTAAATTTCTGTTACATCAAATTTTCTCTTCGGGAGAATGCATACTGGTACATTTGTGTTAATTTTGTGAAATAAATGAACTGTTTGGCAGGTGTGATAAAGAAAAAATGGGTAAAGAAAGGGTACGTTTATGCTCACCTTTTTCTGGCCAGAATGAGGCATTTGTTACGTGTTTAGTTAAAAACACGGTTGCGTCCTTTCTCATTTTTGTAGAATCACAGAAAAATGGCGATTGTAATCGCGATCGTAAACTCACAATAAGGTGCGTTTAGGATTGGCAATTCTGCAAAATCAGCGATTCTGGGGAAGCATAAACGCACAATAATTTGTAAACGCGTTTAAATGGGGTCAACGCACTGACCTCTACTGCAGACTCTGCACTGCACTTCTCTGGCTCCTCCAAGCATGATTCTGGCTCTGAGCCAGAATCATGCCTGGAGGAGCCAGAGAGGTGAGCATAAACAGTACTCCGTGAAACTGCGATTATGATGAGCGTTTACGATGAGCGTTTCAAATCGCTCATTCTGCCTTCAAAATTGAGCTTAAACGCACCCTAAGTGACCACAGATGCAGCTCAGACTGACTGTTTAAACCTGTGATTCTGTTTTGGTGCCCAGAGCAAAACAAATAAACCATGCAATAAGTACCACTTTTTACTTGAGGACCTGTTTGAGAAATTAAGATCCAAGCTCCTCGAGGGTACAAACAATACACAGCTGTGATAGCAGCGTAATAGGAGAAACCGAGTCCTCGGCCGCCCTGAAAGAAAAGACGTATGTTACGTTAGGGAGTCTGTAAAAGAATCAGTAGATCAATACTGGCCCCAGAGAAAGAAAGGTCTGTTTTCAGTCATGCTTTCTTGTAATGAATGAATGAAGCTGAAACAGCTATTATTGGGTCAGGTCTAGATTTCTGTCTCGACTCGTGTGTGATATGTACATGTAGCTACTAGCTAGAAATCACCTCTAAGTGACATTTTGAGTGTAGAACATTATTAAGGAGAAGGTAGAGTCCTGGTAAAAAGTGAAAATAATCTGTGAGTTTTCACAATTTTTAAGTTCATTTCTTGAAGAATATCACAGTAGCAATTCCACCTGAAAAAGGTTTTCTCTTAAATGCTCTTATATTCCATATAAACCTAAGAAGAATAGTTGAAAACTGAAGACCAAGGACATGTCTTATAAAAAGTTGATGTTAATCGCAAGTTATTTATGATTGATATCAATCGTAACTGTGTACATAAGAGAAAGGAGAATCTAAACTTGCGATTGATTTGGATCAATCGCAACTCTGTATATCAAAGACAGAGACCAAATGTTAATAATGATGCAGACATTTATAATGTGCAACATAGCCACCCAGAGGGTGCTCAAGGCACGTACAATAAACACAATAAACTTACAATAAACACAATAAACTTACAATAAACACAATAAACAGATTAATGATGAAAGATACTCCTAAAGGTGTTTACAATAAAACATGACAAAATCATTTTGATGCAAGATTGTCATATACTGTAGGTATCATCTTGACAAACTGAACAAAAAGTGAAGTTTAAACTAGATTTACAATGCTTTTACAAGCCAACCTTTTTTAGTAATCAAGCAGTCATATTTTGTTAATGAGGGAATCCTTAATTACATCTTTTAGCTGGAAAATTTGTGCCGAATGCATTGGAATTGTTATCTTTGAAATGTAATCGCAAACAATTTATTCTTTAAATTGATAAAATCAAAGGAAAATAGTTGTTCAATTGCAAAATATTAAAAAAGGAACTGAGAATCAATATGTTTTATTGTTTGAACCAGACAAAGAAATGGGATTACACTCACGTAATCTGATGAGAAATGACATTAGAATAATAATAAAAAGGTTGAAAAATCACAGAAGAACATAACTAAAGGTCGTCGAGTCCTCCTTTAGTGCCCTGAGATGAGGAAACATGATAGTGATTCATTGAATGCCAGGCCCCCATTTTAGCATCGGTTTAGGAACTTAATAATACCACCGCCCTCACCGGACCTGCCAACAACCAGATTAGTTCATGTTTGATGCACTCAGCATGTGTCCCACTGGATGGGAGGGACATCGTATGACATAGCAGAGAGCTTGTTCACTTAAAGCTCTTGGGCCCTGTTCATATGTGATGGGATTTAAAGAGAAGATTGAGTTCTGTGAGGTGAAAAATAATTTGTGAGCGTTATCATTGTATTATGCAAGTGTGGAAGAACATCAGATAAGAAATGTTTCCTGAAAAGTATGGCTCTTTAAATGCTTTAATATTCTGAATATGGCATGTAGCATAAAAAAAAATCAGGACAGTTTTTATGCTATATGTCCGTGTAGTCCCATATATATCTTTCTAAGTCCAGTGCTTGTACATTAACTATACCAAGACTGGGCCAAATTTCTTATCATTTCAATGATTCCAGAACCTTGCAGTACACACCAATACTTATATGCTAGATGATCAACCTTTCTGATTGATTCCACAACGTTTCTTTCACAATGCAATCGCATGACCAGAACTCAACTTTATCTTTAAAGCGGCCTCAGAAAACTGCCATGGCAAAAGAAAACCTTTGTACGTGTTAAATGAATAGGAAGTGGGGGTAGGAGAAAAAAGGTAGTTGCATGTATTAAATACTCTCTTATCTCTCTTATCTCTGTGTTATTAGTTACAGAATTGTGAAGTGTCCTACGCAATTATGTCATTCAGTTCGTTAGCTCTTTGGTTCATTTGTACATTTCCCTTTCCATAACAAGGATATAGTGCATAACATAGAAATAAAAAGCTATAACCATAACAATCAAGTAAAAATGAGAAAAAGGAGAGCTTACAAAAAGTTGTGAAGGCTTGTTGTTGTAGAAGGTCAATTAATATCCTTATCACTTCAGTTTAAATCATTATAGATTCTTTTTTGTTTTTGCCTGGGCATTTTTTGAGGTGGTTTACTGATTAATGTATGAATGAGGCCTTAGTTTTGAGTTCCCAGGAGGAGATGGAAAAGAGAGCAATCACCGATTAAGGGAAGAGTGATAATAAAGAGATAGAGGGAGCAGTTGTTTTATCTCTGAAATCTTGTTTGATTCATTTTTGTTCATGTTTCAAAACATTCATCAAAGAAATGAGTTAATAATAGTATTATATACTAATCAGTTTGATTGGATTTCTGTGAGGCCTATTGCCTATTGCTCATTCACCACTCCCAAACTTGGAATCAACAGTCCACATATTTCAGTAACCATGATCTTTCACTGATTTCAAATAGCAACTCAGATTTCCTTTTTCCTTCAAAAGATATTACAGGGCAGGGCATGTGATATGGTAATGAAAACTGTGCTACGTAAATATATGTTGTCCTCGAGTATATGTTTGTTTGTTTCTTAAGCTTCCTTTCAACTATAATTCAATGATCACACATAGTAATACAATTAGTAATAATAATAATGATAATGATAATAATTATGATAATGATGATGATGGTGGTGGTGGTGGTGGTGGTGGTGATGATGATGATGATGATGATGATGATGATGATGGAGGAGGAAGAGGAGGAGGAGGAGGAGGAGGAATGCAAGAGAGAAAGAGGGGGGTAGAGAGAGAGGGACGACGGGGAGGGGGAGGGGAAGTTGGGAGCAAGAAAGACTACAGTATATGCCTTTAAATCTCAGGAGGACATTTACCAACTAGCTCCCATATTATAGTTGACCAATGGAAAGTATTATTACAGGAAGTGGTGTTGATATCAACCATTTTAATCAGAATCGTGCTTTAGCATTCCAATAGGGCGGATCATGGTGACCGGATACCGGGAAATTCAGAATGGAATAATTGTTTTGTGTCTGATGACGTTTTGATGGATTTCTAAGAGCAGTTTGACAAAAGTTCATATGCAGTATAAATGACGGCACAATGTTAGTAAAGTGGCAATGATGAAAAGTTAAATTTTTCTTATGTTTTCCGATAAATGAGGTTAGAACAGACCACCATGAAGGATCCCATTAGAATGCTAGCATTTTGACAAATTTCAATTTAAGTTGATTTTTTTCAGTGTCTCTGATAAATATTTTGTTTTTCAATTATTTTACTTGAAAGTGAAGAAATATGTGACATGTAGGTTAAGAAGAAACAACGATGGTTATTACTCAAGAACAGATGAGAGTTTAAAGTATATTTGTATTTATTTAATTATTTGATCATTGTTTTTCAATTACAAATTTTGATATTTTGCAGTGTACTTGGGGGAAATAATGGTGGTATATTTTAGACATGTCTAAAATAAGCCGAACATGATTTTTTTCTTCAGAAAAAGAATCACTGCACAGTGTACTTAATGGTTGCAACAAACAGTTTGGTTCGATCTGTTTAATGATAACAGGATTTTAAGATTTTAATTTCAAAATTGGCAATACGAAGTCAAACTATTATTTCATATTTTTTGCTACATGTAATATAATGTAACTGGCAAAGATAATTTGGTCTATGAATTTAAACAGAAAATCTGATTCATTCATTCTAAATGTGCAAATGTCTCAAATGTCTGTCCCCTTTCCATTTTTTCACAGAGAATCTGAGGACGATGCCTTCGTATCCCAATTCTCAGACTTGTTGCTTCAAAAACTGTTTGAGGCAGCGATACAGGCGGCAGGTGATCATGATAAAGTCAAGTCGAATGCAGTGAGAGGCCTAGGCATGCTAGTACGCTTCATGCAACCCCCAACATTAGGTAAGTCAAACGTGGAAATTCTTCTGCAATGTCTGAGTAAAATATAGGCAAAGTGAAGGTAGAGAGAGGGAGACAGGGAGAGGAGAAGAGAGAAAGAGAGAAGATAGAGAGGGGGAGGTGAGGAGAGGCAAATATAGAGAGAGAGGGGGGGGGAGGGGGGTGAGGAGAGGCTAAGAGAGAGAGAGAGAGAGAGAGAAGGGGGGGGGGACAACACAATACAAAAGAAGAAAAAAGATCTACAGAGAGGAGAGGAGGGACAAGAATGAAGAGAGAATATAAAGAAGATAAGAGAAAAGAAAAGAAGAGATAGAATAGCTGAAGCTGTAGGAATATAGAGGACGGGAGAGAGAGAGAGAGAGAGAGAGAGAGCTCAATGAATTAGAGAAAGTAATAAGAGGTATCAAACTGACTGATAAAGATTTTATAGAAACATGTGTTTTTCATGCATTAATTTATGAGAGGCAAGTAGAGACAGATAGAAAGAGAGAGAGAGAGAGGGGGGGCGGAGGGGGGGGGGGAGTTTGTCATCAATTTACAAATGGCAACAATGGGTCATATCAACATTTATTAATGATCTAATGTTCAACTCATTTACAAATAATTAACGAATAATGAAGAAATTCTGAGAAATGCGGAAAATGAGCACTTATTAATAATTAACTACCCTAGAAAACTGTGCAATGTGTTGGTGTAGCATTTTATATTACTACACTATATTTAGGCCAGCAAATTGATACAGTTTTACAATCAACAGGAAATTAGGTAATCAAGATCTAAACTTCTCCCTTGTCTGTGTTTATACGTCATCGCCGACGTAGCGCAATATTGCTATTTAACACAAAAGACGTTGTGGGAAAGTTGTATAAAAGAATGCAATTTCCACAGCCCATCGTTTCACTTAGCACTCATTACCAAATGATTTATGGCTTTGTTTGGCAACGGAGTGCTTATTATCTGAATACAGATATATCCATTCTACAAAATTTAGGCATATAGACAGTATAAATGCTCATCTGTGTCAAAGTAGAGACTTTCAATGATATGATGGACTAAAGTTGATAAAATGACAATAGAAGATAGGCAGTTATTATATTTAGTTCTGGATTTCTCTTCATTAGTGTCTAAGTGCTCATATTATACCCCCCAAAAGAGCATTTTGGACACTCTTCTAAACTCTATTCCTGCCTTGTTCGACATGTCAAGCATCCGGTGGTTCACGTTACTCAACTTTTGTCCCAAGTAAAAAGTGAAATTGAGCAATCTCCAAACAATTTGACAGTCTAGGGATTTTATTTCCTGGCATAGAAAAACTACCGGTAATTCATCTACCACTAATGTGCTTTTGATGGTTAAAGGAATTGTGCAGCAAATGATTTCTTTTTTAAAGGCAGAAATGTACTGTTCCCGTGAAAGTTTAATGATTTCTTCAAACTTCTTTCCAAGTATTGGTATCAGAAAAAAAGTTTTGTAATGGTTCTATCTGACTGATAAACGTTCCTAGAAATGATGTGATTGAATTAGGTCATATATTTTTGACAGAT
>JAVYIG010007970.1:52500-94855 GCA_035222895.1 Strongylocentrotus droebachiensis
AAATAGAGTAACGAGAGGGAGAGAGAGAGAGAGAGGGGGAGGGGGGGGAGAGAGAGTAAGAGGGAGAGAGGGAGAGGGGGGAGGGGGAGAGAGAGAGTAAGAGAGAGAAAGAGAGAGAGAGAGAGAGGGGAGAGAGAGGGATAGATAGAGAGTAAGAGAGGGAGAGAGGAAGAGGGGGAAAACAAAAACTACCTGTTTCAATCGCCTGAGGTTTGTAAGATAGATCAATAGTTCTCCACCTGTTTATTCTTATTTGGACACATGTAGTTTTGGAATCTGGGATAATTTTCATGAGGTTTCTACATCCATGGGTTTAAGATGCCCGTTACTGGGGCATATCTGTTTTCATTGCAAAGCAAAATAACCATCCCCCTCCTTAATAGTCACTCCACATTTTGATGCCGAATTTTAGTAATGTAGGATGATACCTTCACCTTTGCTGTGCCATCGTAAACAAAATATTGACAAAGAATTTTAATATTTTTTGATATTTTTGATCTATGGACAGCTGTTGTTTTGCTTTTGAAAGAGAAGCATATGTATGGTTGTTTCCCAGTGAAAATATTTTACACCTAATTTCTGCCCAAAGGAGGCATTGAAGTTAAGGTCTTATGTAACTTTATTTTCACTTGTCAGTCTCTTGCGGTCAGATTTTGCATATCTATAGGTTGAATACAACTTGTTAGGAAGAAAGAAAAAAAAACATTGGGAAGTTTAAAGGGAAAAGCAATTTAATGTTACACCACCCTTTGAGTTGATTTTTCATTTTGATTTAGTCCCACAAATATTAAATTATTTTGTACTTTTAAGTTACTCTCAACAATTTGAAGTTTGACATTTTATTTATTTCACATTTTACATAGAAAAACAGTTTATATTCTTTTTTTTATTTTTGTGTATACACCGTATATTATTATAAGAGTAGATTTCACACAAGAAAAAAATAAATCAGAAAATTAAAGATTTCAAATCAAATATAAAGTACAGAAAATAAGTACAAAATTTCAAAATATGTACCTGTAGGTATAACAGGC
This sequence comes from Strongylocentrotus droebachiensis, assembly GCA_035222895.1. NCBI lineage: Eukaryota > Metazoa > Echinodermata > Echinoidea > Camarodonta > Strongylocentrotidae > Strongylocentrotus > Strongylocentrotus droebachiensis. Next base: position 53,535 of record JAVYIG010007970.1, read on the forward strand.
AAGGTAGAACAATGTAAAATGTGGGGAGCCTAAATAAAACGCATAGCCTGTACATGTATGTGAATAGGCTCCCCGTACTGAGTAACACAATATAGTAGTTCTGAACTTAAAAGGTATTATAGGAGGCGAAAACGGAGTAGTATAGTATGAGATTCTAGAGACGTACAAGGAGAGTGAATTTGAGAAGAAAAGAAAAATAGAAATAAAGAGGAAAGAGAATAATATAATAATAATATAATATAATTCTCCACAACACCTTTGGAGTATAATTTTGACCTGGGCCCGTATAAACACAAAGCTTCAATTGATCATACAATCAATTCTTGGGATTGATTGCTCATAGTGATCAACGCAATCAGTCACTAAAAAATCTATTGTACACGTATGATCAATTGCTAATCTTTGTGATCACTGATTTTGGACTGCTATGTACATGTAGAATGTCATTCTTGAATGTAAAGTTCTATAAAATTTAAAAAACCTAATAAGGTTATCTTATGAAGATGTTGAATGAGTGAGAGTAGTGGAAAATATCTGACTTATCCCACCCCGCCCCCCATTATATGTATCATTCAAATATCAAAAAGTGTGAACATTTTCTATTATATGCATTTAGCATGGGTCCAGACATTGGGAGGGGGTGGGGGTGGGGGGGGGGGGGCACTAGCATCATGGGGTGGGTGCAACAGGTTTTACTTGGTGGATGCAAATGCAAATGAATAAGGTCAATAATTAAAGGGTGTTGGAGGAGGGGGAGGGGGGTCACATCATCTTACATTCATGTCACCTCCTCCTTTCCTTTCCTTTCTTTTTTCGTTTAAAACATTTTTTAAACCATGAAGGAGGGGGGGGGATGTATCCTCCTGTGTCCCCTGTAGCTGTGCCACTCAACAAGAATCTACATTTGTTAATTGATTAAATTTATCTCATATGAAACATGGGATAACACAAGATCACTGAGTTGTGAATACTCCAAAAACAAGATGGGTCGACTCACCATGTCACTCGTGTTTAAATGTTTAAATGGGGATTAAACATTATTGTGCTTTTTCCTCATTATAGCGGGACTGTACTACTTGTAGCTACTTGCGCCCTCAATATAGCAAACAATGCCTAATCTGTACCTGTTGGTCCCCCATGATCCCCTTTTTCTGATGTTGATTGAGAAGTATTTGATGAGATAACCACCTGTCAGTGACCATGCAGGGAGGTCTAATCCCTCCATGGCTAAACTAGTGCAGACAGGCTTTAATGTGTTACTTCTTATGAATTCTCATATACAATGTGGACAATGCTTTTGCTTTACAGTCGTTGTATGTTTCTTTGTTCAACATTTTGGAACATACATGTAGATAACTGTCATTCCAAAATTGGAGAATAGCTATAAATAATGACATGCTGAAGCTTTTCACCTAGTCCTCATCAGAGTAAAGCCGGAATAGTAAAGAATGATCAGAACGTTGAAAATCAAACGGTACACACATTTGTCTGTCGTGTGAACAGACCCTCTTATTGATTTCTCCATGAGGGAGAATCAACCTGTGATGATAACTTCAGAGCTGACGTCTTTCTCACCTCACAAGATTTGGGTCAAAGATTAGAAGGAAAGGCTGGATGAAGTTTCTTAGCCTTTCATCGTCGTCGCCGGTGACAAGTGCTCACTTATTGGAAGATTGCACTCAAATAAAATCATGGAAATACCCCACAGGGAAAGACAAATTTGATTTTCATCTCTCTTCCCTAATACTGTAGGTAATAGGAGACATCAAGATTAGATGTGAATCGTTTGATAATAATAAAGTGTTTCTCAATATGAAAAATTATCTTAGTGAGCTACCGAGACCCATGATGATGTATCAACCGTCCTCAGGGGACGCTTCGTATTTAATGCGATGATTTCACGTCAAGAATCAAGACCTGTATGAAGTTGACTTCGCAGCCAACTTCCGTGCTCTGGTGTTGGCGTAGAGACGCATCATCAAATCTACTCTTTAGTCATTTCTACCCTTTTTAAAGGTACTACCAGTACATGTATGTCCCTTTCGCAGCCATCAAATTCAGTAGAACTTTGCAGGAATTATGAATATGTCACATATGTCCTATCTGTGAAATTTAAACATTAGCAGCGTCCTAGTATTCAAATTATGCAAGGAAACCCATTTACTTTTTAGCCTTTACTGTCAGACAATATTGAGTGACTGACTGACGCCTTTTTCTTTGGTAATATAATATCATACATAGAATTGATCTGTAAACTGACTCCTTTTTTCTTTGGTACTATCATACATAAAATTGATCTGTAAACTTTTCCCAGTGAAAAACGAATTTCTGAATGGATAATAAATGCTTAATTTACATCAATAAATCAACGTATCTACCTATTCTACTTTGCTATTGTTGCACCTCAACATTGCATAACCGAAACTTAAAACACATCGCCAAATTGCTCATACCCCCCCGCCCAAAGGCGCCCTCCGTGACCCTTGCGTCCGAGCGCCGCCAACGTAACCTCTTCCTCTTATCTCTTCGCATCCGAACGGATAAGTTACACTAAAAATCGCTCCCAAAAGTTGAAGAGTTTTTCCTCTTTTAGTCACTTTTTGGTTCGCATTTTCGCCTTTTATAATATTCTCTACGATTTCCTGTTCGTTAGAGAGTAGTTTCACTCCGTGAATTTATTTATTTATCAGTATTCTAGAACGTTTTCTTGCCGACTACTGTTACGTTTCCGCTTTCGTGTTTGCCTGTCCTCACTCCTCCGAGGCCTCGGGTGCGTGCGGGGGTAGTCGGTGGGGTGTTTTAGTCACTGGTAGTTTATTTAATTCTTGTTGATAATTGCTCGTACCCTTTGTTTAATTTTCTTTCCCGCAGGTTATAATATGTCTCGCAGTTCTTATTTTCTCTTAGCAGGTTTCACGAAGAAGAAATCAAGTTCTGTCGCGAGAAAGAAGACGAAGGATTCTATTAATAAGTACGCCCCTCGGGAGCGGTGGTGACACCGCAAACCCCGGGGATGCGAACGTCAGTGGACGTTTATGCGGGCAAGGGAAGCCCAGGAGAATGGTTGAGCAAGGCGATACGTCGCCCCTCAATACGGTTCCCGGAAACCCAGGGTTCTTATCCTGGGTGGAACGGGCCTTAGTTCTGCACCGCCAACAATTGTTCCGTCGGTTCTTTTGTTTGGTCGGTGCACAAATCCATTGACGGGTACGAAGACGAAGGATTCCAGTTATAAGTCTTCGTTAGTTACGCCCCTCGGGAGCGGTGGTGACACCGCAAACCCCGGGGATGCGAACGTCAGTGGACGTTTATGCGGGCAAGGGAAGCCCAGGAGAATGGTTGAGCAAGGCGATACGTCGCCCCTCAATACGGTTCCCGGAAACCCAGGGTTCTTATCCTGGGTGGAACGGGCCTTAGTTCTGCACCGCCAACAATTGTTCCGTCGGTTCTTTTGTTTGGTCGGTGCACAAATCCATCGACGGATATTCGGGTTGCTTCTGTGGATCCGGACTTGAACCGGTCTCCGTTCGGTTCTTCTGTCCCTTTGTCGGATTTGCCGGTTCCGGATTTCGGTCCGTTTACCCGTGCATCCGAGTCGGATCCTGGGGCTTCAACTAACCGCGCCTCTCCGTCGGTGCGTGTTCCGTTTTTCCCGATTCGGTTTGCGGGGAACTCCTACCGTCGGACCTTTATCGGATAACCGTCCCGTTTCTTCGGCCTTTTCCGTTACCGCTACGTCTCGTAAGAGGCGGGGTTCCCGGGACGCGGTGGCCGGTTCTTCCTCGGATTTTGTTTATCCTTCGAAGAATCCGCGCTCTGATTTTATGGCACCGTTTGCGGTTCCTCGGGGTCCGCCTTTGGTGGCTACTCTCCCTCCGTCGGTGCCTCCACCCCCGCCGGAATTTTCGGATTGGATGCGGGCTTTTGCTGTCGCTTTTCGATCTTCGGTGCCCGAGTCGGCTCCTCCGGTTCGTCCTACTTCACTTTCGGATCCGATCGCGGTTGATTTATTTTCGGAGTTTTCCGAAGATGCATCGATCTCGCCTGAGCAGTCGCCGGTGCGGGTTTCGAGTTGTCGTATTCAGCCGGGGTCCTCTCTTTTTTGCTTCTCCGCCTCACGCTTCGTTGGGCGCTCCGAGAGGCGGGGATCGTCCCTGTTTATCTGGTCAAGATAGGGGGGGGCTCGGTTGATCGTTGGGACACTGGTTCCATCGCTCAGTCGTCTGGTTCAGTTGCGGGGGATGATGCGTCTACTTCCGTTTGTGTCTCTGGCGCGGATTCGTTAGCCTTGTTTCACAAATATGTGCCCGATTCTTGTGTCGTCCCGGAGTTATCGGCGGGGCTTCCTGTCTTCTAAATCGGACTCTTCAGCGTTTCAGGGACTGTTTCTTCCTGTTCTACACAAAGAAGAATTTGTGAATGTCGCAGAAGACTTGTCGTCATCGACGGGATTTCTTAAGCGGCAGGTGGACAAGTACGCTTTCGTTCCTCAGAATGCGGATTTGTATTTGTGTCCTAAACGGGTTTCTCCCAAACTTGTGGCGGTGGCCAGTCGTTTGGGGAAGAAGTTTGGGACTCGTGGTCCTTTTGATAAAAGTGACAATTTGTTGTTTGATCTTTTCTCACGGCTTGCGGTGACTTCGCATTCCATCGAGAAGTATCGTCGGGAGGCTGTGCTCACTTATTTGGGCATTCGACCGCATCAAATTCCAGGACTGCTTCCGCAGATTCCAGTGGCCAGCCCCCGCCTTTGTGGAGATAGTTTCACTACTCTACTGCAAGCCGAGATTGATGGTGAGAAGCAGGCTCGAGACCTGTCCGTTGCTTTTCGCGATGTCCAAGAACCGGTTCCTTCCTCCAGACCTCGTAAGAAAAGTTTGAAGATTTCGGGTTCTTTTCGTAAGAACGTCGGCCAGTCTAAGGGCCGCCCTCAGGACTGGTACCCGGCCGAGGAGGAATACCAGGATCGTGGTCGTCCTTCGTCTCGAGTTTCTTCTTACCGTGATTCTTCTATCTTCCCGGACTCCCTTTCGTGGGGTGGGAAGTCATTTTCTAGTGATGGCTTCCCCCGAGTGCTTGGGTCTTAGGTCGGCGGGCGGCTCCAGAGATTTCTCCCGGCGTGGGAGAAGATCACCAGCGACGCATTTGTTCTGTCGGTGGTACGAGAAGGGTTCTTCATAGATTTTGTGGAACCTCTTCCGAATGGCGTCCTCCGGAGCCGCTCTCCGATCATGTCCCCTCTTTTTCAGAGTCACTTTTCCTCCGATTTCGTGTCTCTGTTAGAGAAGGGGGCAATAGAGGAAGTAGACGATCACCCATGTCTTTGTTTGTCGCCGGTGTTCGTGATTCCCAAGTGCTCGGGTTCTTTAAGAATGATTCTCAATATGAAGCGGTTTAACCTTCATTTGGGAAAGGTTCATTTCCGAATGGATCATCTGGCAACCATCCTTTCTTCATTGAATCCCGCAGACGTCGCGGTTTCTTTGGATCTTCGCGACGCTTATTTTCATGTGCCGATACATCCGCGGTCGCGGGATCTTGTGGGGTTTTTGCCTTCCTGGGCAAATTCTACCGTTACAGAGCGCTCCTGTTCGGTTTGCGCCCTGCTCCTCGGATTTTCACGAGAGTCGTGGCGTCAGTCATGCTGTTGGATCATATGCAGATTCTGATCAGCACGACTCAAGATCTCGGATTTCGCATATTTTGGGAGAAATCAGAATTCGTTCCGGCTCGCACGCCGTCTTACCTAGGTGCTCAGCTGGACATTCGTCATCAGCTGGCTCGTCCCAGGCTCGACAGGGTCGAGACGATAGTCAGGACTGCTCGGTCTCTGAGATGTGCACGTCGGGTGAAAGCCGAGTGTTGGCTTCAGTGGCTAGGGTTTCTCTCCAGTCTAGTCGGCATGCTTCCAGATTGTCGACTTTTGATGAGTCCCTTCCAACTCTTTCTGTTGGAGTTTTATCAGCCGAGCGTGAGTTCTTTTATTGTCGTGGATCTCCCTGTTGTCCGGAGTCAAGGGTCTTCTAGGTCCTTGGCTTCGTCGTTCCTTCTTCCTTCAGGGCAAACGCTGCCGAGTTCCTCTCCCTTCTGTGACCGTCACCACGGACGCGTCGCTGTTGGTTTGGGGAGGTCATTGCCAGGGGTCAATGATTTCAGGAGACTGGAGTCATCTGGACTTTCTGCTCCACATCAATGTGTTGGAACTCATGGGAGTGTTTGCTTCGCTTCGTCACTTCCGTGCTCGTCTGGTGGGTTGTTCGGTTCTGTTTCTTACGGACAACATATCGGTGATGGCGTACATCAACAGACAGGGAGGCACTCATTCTGTGGCTCTGAACGAGTTGGCCTCTCGACTCTGGGCGTGGTGCAAGGGGACGAGGGTGTTCCCGATTGCATCACATATCCCGGGCGAAGAGAATATCTTGGCGGACTTTCTCTCCCGAGGCAAGTGCCTTCCCTCAGAGTGGACTCTGCCTCCGACTGTCTTCAGGCAACTGGGGAGAGTGTTCGGTGTTCTCGACATCGATCTCTTCGCAACTTCGCTCAACCATCGTTTTCCTCGATATTCTCGAGAGTCTGGGAACCAGGAGCTTTTGCTCTGGACGCTTTTGCGATCCCGTGGAGGGATGGAGGGCTTACGCCTTTCCCCCGTTCGCGTTGTTTCCCCATGTGCTCTGGAAGATCAGGGAAGATCAAGCGATGATGATTCTCATAGCTCCTTGGTGGCCGGCGAGGTCGTGGTTTCAGGACCTCCTGACCCTCCTGGTGGGGGCTCCGTGGTCGTTGCCGTGTCATCCGGATCTGGTGTCGCAACCTCTGTCTGGTATTCTACACCAGCGACCGGAAATCCTCCGTCTGACCGCTTGGCGGTTATCGGGAAGAGGGCTTGTTCGTCAGGTTTCTCCGAACGTGCTGTACAATTTCTAGTCCAGAGTAGACGAGAGTCGACCAGGACGGTTTACAACTCCTGGTTGGTTGCTTTTCACACTTGGTGTGAGGAGGTGGGCGTCGTCCCTAGAGAGGCGTCTTTACCTTCTATTGCTGACTTTCTGAGCTCTTTGTATGACAAGGGGAGAGCTCTGTCAACGATTTGTGGCTATCGGTCTGCTATCTTCGGTTTCTTCTGTTCCTCAGCTAGCGGCTCTTTTGAAGTCTTTCTTCCTTAAGAGGCCCTTCTTCAGACCTCTGACACCAGTGTGGAGTTTATCCAAGGTTTTGGCACTCCCTTCGAACCGCTGTGTTCTGCGACGCTTCTGCTTACTACGGTCAAGACGGTTTTTCTCATGGTAATCACTTCTGGTCAGCGTAGGAGCTCACTTCATACCCTTTCGGCTGCCCCTGGGCATATCCGCTGGGAAGGACGTGGAGTTCGTTTGATTCCCAAGGCTTCTTTTATTGCTTAGAATCAGTCTGACTCGTCGGGTTCAGTGGAAGTGGTGCTTCATCCCTTGTCGGATTTTTCTTCGGTTTTCAGGGACGGACTGTGGTGTCCCTTTCGCGCCCTCAAATGGTATCTTTACAAGACGAAGCCTTTTCGCAAGTCGGATCAGCTCTTTCTGGTTTCTCGAGAGCCACTTTCGGCGGCATCTCGGGATACGATCTCCAGGTGGTTAGTCTTGGCTATCAAGGCTGCGGGTCCTGAGGCCTTGACGCCTGGCAGGGCTCCTCGTGCCCATGATACTCACAGTGTCAGTACGTCTTGGGCTCTTTTCATCAGAGTTTCAGTTCAAGGTATCTGTAAAGCAGCTTTTTGGAAGTCTCCAAGTTCTTTTTCTGTTTTTTACCTCAAAGATGTGCCCGCGGGCGAACGAGCCTTTGTGGTCGCTTCTCTGAAGGCGGCTTCGTCGTCTATTTCTCATTTGAATTGATAAGTTTGTTTGGTTTTTACCACCCGGCATTAATCTGTGCTGGTCTTTAGCAAAGTAGAATAGGTAGATACGTTGATTTATTGATGTAAATCATGAAAATCAGTATTGATTTTATTATTTACGATATAAATCTACGTATCTACCTATTTTCCCTCCCTCCATCCCCAGCGCCTTTACCAAGGTGTATCCTAGGGAACTCGTGATAAGAGGAAGAGGTTACGTTGGCGGCGCTCGGACGCAAGGGTCACGGAGGGCGCCTTTGGGCGGGGGGGTATGAGCAATTTGGCGATGTGTTTTAAGTTTCGGTTATGCAATGTTGAGGTGCAACAATAGCAAAGTAGAATAGGTAGATACGTAGATTTATATCGTAAATAATAAAATCAATACTGATTTTCATGGTTTCAATTTCAACTTTTTTAATATTATATGGTGATGCCTCCTATCAAAGCAAGGATCTGCAATTTTGAGCCTGTGTAACGTAAATTTAGAATAAACAAGTCCACCACACGTACGATTCTCCATCTCTTTTCCTTCTGGTTTGGTACATATTCCTTTTTATTAAAGGGATGAGCACTCTGATGGTTGCAACTTTGCCCTTTTGATTTTTCATCCCTTACATCCTTGTTTATTCCTAACAAGATTACTTTTCATCATATACCAAGAGGATATACGGACGATGCCTGATATTAAACAGGATGAGTTTGTAAGTCAACGGGATGCAAACCTATGCATATTAAGTAGGTGTCGAATTGGTTTGTCCTATTTCGTTTGGAGTTGCTTTCCTTTTTGAATATTGACATGGATGTGCTGAATGTTTGAATCTTTTATTAATGCGAGGTGTCGCTCGTGGTTAAAATGTGCCATAATCCAGGAAGGATAACTGTCAGAAGTTTGTTTTCCGGTGCTCCGTCTCACTTTCTCTTGTGTAGTCTTGTCTAGTCTTTTCCTCCCCGTTTCTCCCTGTTCTCTGTCTCTTTTTAACCTTTTATTCAGGTTCCGCTTATAGATCTGTCTTATGTTAGAGTAATGTTACTATGTATGTATAGTTTCTTTTGTCTTTATTACTTTCTTTCTATTTGATCCCTCAGTATTAAAATATTATCAGATTTTTCTCTGAAAATAAAAATGCCATTGTACAATTGTGATTATTCTCAATGTAAATTTAATATCATTCTTTCCTCCCTCTCCCCTTTCTCCCTTTCTCTTTCTATCATATCCCATCCTCTCCCCTCTCTCCTCTCTCTTTTCATTCTTTATACCCTCCCCCTCTCCCTGTCTCTCTCGCTCCCTCTCATGCTTCCTGTCCTTTACTTTCTCACTCCCCCCTCTCTCCCTCCCTTCCCCTCTCCCTCCCTCCCTCCCTCCATTTTCCCTTTCTCCCTCTTCTCTATTTCTTTCTCTTTTACAATTTTCTTCTTTAGCTAAATCCAGTTTTCAGACTCTCATAGAGAAAGCTGTGATGGCTCTCCTCAAGAACATCAATGGAGGGGCTGTCAAGGTGATCAAAATATTTCATTTTCATTTAATTTGTAATTAATTATTTTGTAAATGATAATGAGATCATATATAATTTCTTATAAAATATTGGTTTGAGGATAGATACATACATGAATGTGAAGGTAGCAACCAGATAAACAACACACGAATGTGAAAGTTTATGAGAAGATGAGGGGAGGAGGATCAAATGCATCCTTAACTTCAATATTGAATCCGACATTACGAATATCAAAAATCATAAAATTACAAAAAAACAATAACGATGACCAAAAAATATGATACATCTTTGCAAGCTTGGTGGCACTGTGTGGATATTAGTTTAAAAGTAATTATTCTTGCTTATCCCTGTTGATTTTGTGAGAAGCCACGTATCGTTGAAAATGTTTAAATTTGTGTCTTTATTTCCTGAGACATTCCTCATGATCTTGAATAAAAAAGGAGTCTCAATCTACATACATTTTCGGCGATATTCAGGACGATTATTATCCGCTGCCTTGGATGGGAATATGATCACACTTGGGTCTCTCCTCCTGGAATAAATGACTTGGGGAGTGTTCCACAAAGATCCTAAGTTGGACTTACATGTATATCTCCAAGTTGGACTTAACAATTATGGAAAGCCGTTAGCATCTTTGAAAATATTTTGTAAAAGTTATTTTAAAAGGCATAAAATGTTGATTCAAATCATTCATATTTTCTAATATCAAGGAGATTTCATGTTCTTGATGATGAATTTATGAAAAGTCTAAAATACTTTAAATTTTGCTTTTGTATATATTTTATTTTAAGGCTACAAATGGCTCTCCATAACGTTTAAGTCTAACTTAGAGTTAAGTTTGACTTAAGATCTTTGTGAAACACCCCACCGGATGGACACATGTACAAGTCCCTGTAGTCTACACAGGGATTTCCCCCTACTTGTGTTTGAAATAACTATTATTTCCATGTAGACAGCTAAGGAATACATCTTTAATTTTGTGATTGTGGTTATGGTTTCGTTTTTCATCCCAGTAGACTGACAGCCCACAAGACAGAAAAAAATAATTTTGTCTAGATAATTCTCAGAACGGTTGTCAGACGATCTATCTTGTTACTGTTGGTTTCATGAGCTACAGTCAAACCTGCTTTAGTGACCACCTGTCTACAAAGACCACATTTTTGGTTTCCCTTGAAAATGGTTTCTCATTGAAACATGTACTAAAGGAACCTGTTTACAAGGACCACCTGTCTACAAAAACCACTTTTTGTGTTTCCCTTGGGCGGTTGCTATAGACAGGTTTGACTGCTACATGTATTACATGTACCTTTGTTTCATTCTTAATTGTATTCTCTCTGTTCTCTTGTAACCGTATGTCTCAAAACTCTCCTCTTTGACCATGATCAATAGATTCTTTGATAACTTTTATGTAAAGCGCTGTGAAACAACAGTTAGTTTGTAAGAGCACTATAGAAATAACTTTATTGTATTGTATTGTATTGTAGGTGCGATGGAATGCATGCTATGCTCTGGGGAACATGTTCCGGAATCCTAACCTTGGACTTGGGACGGCATCGTGGGGGTCAGAGGTCTATCGGTCACTCATAAAGGTCATCACAGAGTGTAAGAACTTCAAGGTAAGATGCCTGGTCAAATAGTGTTTCCAGTAGCCTTTAAAGCCCCACTGCACTACTTATAGCTACATGTACAGTACTTGCACCCCCTATATACACACCTGTAGCAAACAATGCCTAATCAGTGCCTGTTGGTCCTCCATGATCCCCCTTTTCGTGTTTTAATTGAGAGCTGATTTGATGAGATAACCACCACCTTGCAGGGAGGTCAAAACCCCCTGGCCAAACTAGTACAGACAGGTTTTAAAAGATTCATGAGACTGGCTCATAGTACCAGTTCAAGATATGAAAATAGACATATTTACAATTTGTTGTGATTTGTTTTTCTTCTGCTGTATTCTACAGTAAGACACTTAATGAGTGTGACCCTTTAAGTCCAATTTGCTCTACAATATGTATGTAGATCCCTTCTAAATTCCATTCCAAATTGTTGATATAAAACACTTCTAGAATTGCTTGTGTGGGAATGATTCCTATGATGCTATGAAATTTGAATGTTACAAGTGGAGCAATCAAAATATCTGTATATATAATAAATTTATATATATATTAAACACATGTCCAATTTCACACGTTTTCAACAACAGTGAAACCCATCAAAGCATTGTACAGTGGATTATTACCTTCGTCTTTTCAAGTCTGCTTGTTTAGAATATATTGTCATTAGTTGAAAGGCACCATAACCAAAGTTGTTTCGATATTTTTAACAATGTTTTGAATTTTTCTTCATAATTTACTCTTTAAAGATATTGTGAAAGAAACGTTGTGGAATCGATCAGAAAAGGTTGATCATTTAGCAGATAAGAATTGGTGTTTACTGCAAGGTTCTGGAATCATTAAAATGATAAGAAATTTGGCACAGTCTTGGTAAAGTTACAAGCACTGTACACAGAAAGATGTATATGGGACTACCCTATATCTATCCAGTCCAGATAGATATAATAATTTACCCAATAAATCAATTAGTAGGCGGTTTCCCGGCAAAATTTGTATCATCACGTATTCGTCAAAACATATTCTTTCACATGATTGGTAATAAGAGCTTCCATTCATTTTTTTGAGAGGGGGGCATTTCCAAAACTGGTCTTTACCTTTAACAATGTTTTGAATTTTCCTTCATAATTTACTCTTTAACCCTTTGTCCACCCTTACAGGTCCGGATCAATGGTGCCCTGGCACTGTCCATCCCATCCAAGAGACTTGATTACGGTTCCATCGGTCAGTTCACCCAGGTGTGGTCCTGTCTGGTCCAAGCCACGGCGGTCATCGGTCAGGTGTCAGAGATATCTGAGCTGAAGTACAGAGATACGCTCCGAGATCAGGTCAGTAGGGACTTGAAAGGATTAAATGGTGACCTGACATTTGCTCCGGGCTTTTTTTTGGTCAAAAGAATAGTAGTAGTAGTAGTAGTAGTAGACTTTATTGGATAACTTGTTTAGCACAGGTCTAATCTTCCACAAGGTCCATCTGGGTATACTGGTATACTGGGGTGTGCAGGTGGACCACTACACCGGCGTTTCCCCTACTAGTGCAGTGGGTTCTTAACGTGCAAAGGTAGTGACTCTCCTCTACACAGAGCCTCCATGTAACGTCCTATCCGAGGGACGGAGTGCTTTTCACTTACCATAAGGTTAGGGGTTATTGTTTCAGTTGGGTTTGTAGGTTTGGTTTAGGATCATGATGAGGGTGAGGTGCCTGTCTATCGAGGCCACCCAAGGGAAAAAGAAAAATTGGCCTCTGTAGACCTTTCCTGAACCTTACTCTAACTCTAACTCTAACACTAATCTTAAACCTAACCTACAGGCCAATTGCAATCCTAACCCCAAACTCAACCGTCTATAATCAGTGAAACAAATCCTGGAGTAATTCTTGCCTGAGTAAAGATGAGATCACCTGTTCAACACTCAGATACTTGGATGGTATTTTACAGCTGGCAGTATGAAAAGGATTAGAGCTGCATTCTTATGAATGATAGATCATAATCCTTATTGTCATATATACGGAAAGATCACCTTTGTAATCGACCAGTGACTGCTAAATTTACCTTTCAAGTTAAGCTAAGACTTAAAAGTAGGACTTTGGATTTTTGTAATTGCACCCTGATGGGAATAAGACAGCTCTAAATGATGACTGACATGTTCTTTGAGAAGTCAGTTAAAGAACTTGAGATGAACTTGAGACTTGCGTCATTGCAATGATGCTTTTCTGTTTAGATAAATTCTTGATGAAAGGTCAGATAAGCAAACGCCATAGCTTCTGACGATTTGCATTGTAATTGAAAAATTTGTATTGTGCAGAAGAAAGATTAAAGACACATAAGCTTGGGTACTCATGGGGATTTTGACACCATTCGGGTATTCATCTGATTATACTACTAAGGTCGAGCGTACTCACACTGATTTGACAAGCTTTTTCCATTCAGTTCTATTCTCCATGATCTTTGGGAGTTCCTGCCTTGGTAGACAGGTGTCTTTTTCTAGCTGATCTTGATGTAAGTTATTGCTGGGCGCCCTCTGGTGCGTTTGTCCCTTGAGGGCTCCCAGAAGAGCATTTGTGAAATGATTTCACTCTTGCTCCTCCAGCAGTGCCCACTGAAACGGAGGCGGCGTTCTCTGAGTCTGTCTGCGATCAATGTAATGTTCCTCTGATAATAGAAGCTAGCAATCGCTGGGAGTTGTCCTTATTTTTAACATTAGGACCCTGTGTAATAAATTTTGTTTTATCACTAAAAGGTTTACAATAACTGTTATAAGCTACTGAAATTGTAGCATTAGATTAGCTGACAGCAACTTTGACTTAACAATTCAGCATTTGTTATTGATAACAAGTTTTATGAAACAGGGCCCAGGTCTCATGTAATGCTTTGCACTTTCCATCAATTGCCCCATAGACAAAGCTCATCATCATAAATATCCCCTCACCCGAAGACCCTTGGAGTGACTGGGAGTGTATATTGGTGGGACATCTAATTCGCTGTGTTCGAGACTTGTATACCCATTAAAGTGACTCGGTAACATTGTTGAAGGTTGATGAAAAAAATGTGTTATTTTTATATGAAATGTTGCTTATTATATTCCTTCTACTGTTCTTACCCTCTAACAGGCAAAAAATCCTGAGAAAATTCTCAAACCTCAAAGATATTTATGGTTTTCTTTGAAGGCATCACTGTGCAACACCCTATAACAGTGTTTATCAGTATATTCTCCCAACCATTTTTGAATTTTATCAACCGTTTTTCCATAAAAATAAGACGTAAGACGGGCTTTTAACAGTCTTTCAACACTTAAATGTCTGGAATGGTATATAGAGCCAATTCCTTGCTTTGTGACAATTTCAATTCAGCTAAAACGTAATTAAATTGTAATAATATAATTGGGAGAATTAAGGAACTGATTAGATCAGTTTTTCCCAATTTTTATCATTTACTCAAACTTTCAGATTATTGTACATCTAGCATTGAAGTCACTACCTTAGCACCATTTTCTCTCATCTGAACAATGTAACCAAGTCCCTTTAATGGTATTTCCAACCAGTCTGGTATCAGGGATTCATGACATTGCACATGAAAAATAGAGTGGCTTACTACCATTTCAAATTTATGGATGTTTCATTCCTGGAGACCTAGTGACGAGGTATTCCATTAACCTGTTGTTAATGAATGAATACTTGGAATCTTGTCTGCATACATAACTTAGTGCAATGTCAGACAAGTCCTGGGCAAGCTTTCGGGTTGTGACAAATAACCTTTTTTCAAACAGTATGCATAAAATTCGAATATGTTAGTAAACCGGTCAATTGTCGACGATATTCTTGGCGTAAAATGCCAGGTTGAGCCTTTAGGTTATTCATACATGTAACCATGAATAACAAAAACAAAGAAGTATGACAAGGGTTCAGTGACACAAAGACGTAACTCCATATTTTGCCAAAATGAGTATTTGATATCAAAATGTTCAGAAAAATGTGGGCTTTCCAGGAAACACAAAGACTTAACTACACCCAACACCCCAATACAATACAATACAATACAATAAAGTCATTTCTATAGCGCTCTTACAAACTAACTGTTGTTTCACAGCACTTTACATAAAAAGTTATCAAAGAATCTATTGTTGATCATGGTCATGCTTACGGGCCAAGTAGATCAGCTTTGCTCCGCGATTCTGAACCTTTTGGAGACGCTGTATTTGTGATGACTTGATCCCATACAATAACGAATTGGCATAGTCGAGACGAGACAACACAATAGCTCGGACAGCATGCTCACATGCTTTCGCATCTACGAAAGGTCTGATACGAGCTATATTTGATAGGTGGTAGTGAAGTCCATGACAGAGGGATGACACGTGACGATCCATCTTGAGTGCTGAATCAAACTCTACACCAAGACTTTTTGCAGCAAATGTTGGATTGATCGAGAGGCCAGAAATCGACAGTTTGACATCAGACACATACTGCCGTGCATGTGGGGTAGATACTACAAGAAACTCAGTTTTGTCACAATTTAGCTTCAGCATATTACACGCCATCCATTTCTGCAGATACTCAACACAGCTTGATAAAGATGAAAGAGCATGGTTCACTGATTCTGTACTGCTAGGATCAGCAAAAACATACAATGAAATATCGTCTGCATATGAGTGATAGCGCACACCTTCATACTGTCCAATTATGTCCAATAGTGGTTGCGTGTACATGCTGAAGAGTCGCGGTCCGATTACTGATCCTTGCGGTACGCCGTAATCAAGAGACTGTTGAGTAGATAGTTCACATGTTACTTTGCATCTGCTGGTGCGACCCGACAGGTATGAAGTGAACCAGGACAAAGCACTACCTGTGATATTAAACACTTCAGAGAGTCGATCAAGAAGGATTGTATGATCTACTGAGTCAAAGGCAGCTGAAAGATCTAGGAGAATAACAAAAGTCACATGTTTCATGTCCATAGCCTGCAGGATATCATTCTTCATCTTCAGAAGTGCTGTCAATGGCTAGCAAAACATAGACTTAACTCCTTAAGGCCCAAGTGGACCTCTATCTTTAAACCACTTTTTCTCAAAATGGAGTTACGTCTTTGTGTCACTGACCCCTCGTTATGTGAGTCAATACGTTTGCATCAACTATCTTTATTCATGACTTTTTTGTCCTGGTTTTTTTTTCTCCGCCACAGTTATGTCAAACTCTAATCCACCTTGCCTTGCTGGTTGACGGAGATGACCTTTCCGACCTTAATCCCATCTTGCAAGGGAACGTGGACATGATGCAGTCCAACATCCAGAAGTTTTCATCCACGAGCAGTACAGCCTCTGCTGGACAAAAGCCACATGGTAAGTAAACCCATCAGGCCTGATAATTACCATATTTATTTGTTTCCTGATTTTCTTATTTTTCCCTTATTTTCCCTTGTTTTTTCCTACATGTATTTTTCCTATTTCTCGTATTTTTGCTCCAATTTTCTTACTCAAGAGAGGGTGAATGTTGATAGATGCCATCCCCCCCCCCAAATCCTTCTTTTTATGCCTCCGTTACGAAGTAGCCGGAGGCATTATGTTTTCGGGTTGTCCGTCCGTCCGTACGTACATCTGTACGTACGTACGTCCCGTTCTCATGATCACGTTATCTCAAGTACCGATTAATGGATTCCTGCCAAACTTAGGTCATGTATGTTACTTGCAGAGTCGATGAACTGATTACATTTTGGGGTCATGAGGTCAAGGTCAAAGGTCATGCGGCTCATTATGTATGCAAAAATAGCTTGTGATCGTATTATCATTAGAAAAGATTGATGGATTCCTGCCAAACTTAGATCATTTATGTATCTTGCAGAGCCAATGAACTGAGTAGAATCTTGGTTCATATGGTCAAAGGTCAAAGGTCATGGGCTCATTATGTATGCAAAAATAGCTTGTGAATGCATTTTCATTAGAACTGAACGATGGATTACTATTTAACTCAGGACATCTTGCAGAGCCAATGAACTGAGTAGATTTTAGGGTCATGAGGTCAAAGATCAAAGGTTCATATATGTATATGAGAAATTGCTTGTAATCACGATATTCTGAGTGAACTTGAATTAAAAAAAAATTCTTCTGTTTTGGTTTGTAAAATTGCGCTATAATTTTTTTTTACTCAAGGGGGGGGGGGGGGAGGGGGGTATAGGTTTGTTTTTTGGTGCACACTTTCACCCCTACTTATCCAGTGCCACCATGTTTATAGAAACGTCATGAGATGTCATCGCACGTTTTTCATTTTATCTTGACAAATCAAACAGTTTTATGGTCATTTTTTTACATAAGTCATGAATCTTTTTTTGAGTTTCAAGATGTAATACAGGATTTCTTGGAGCCAAGATCAACATAGAATAGGAGACGCAATGGTTCAGTGGTAGAATTCTTTCTTTCCAATAGGCTTAATACAGTATCCAAATATGTCCCATATCCAATAGGTTAAGAAGCCTCTAAGTCCACATCTAAGTTAGATAACGTACATGACAGAGCAGTGTTACTTCACAGCTATAATCCCAGCTCATCATCCATGATCCTCTGTCATTCTAGAGATCATAACAACATTGCATGCTACCATATCCAAGTCCCTTATACAATAGGTTAAGAAGCCTCTAAGTCCACATCTAAGTTAGATTACCTATATGACAGAACAGTGTGTAGTGTGTTGTGGTGGTCATTTTACCTGACTGCTGAGAAAGCATAAATGCTTGTTAGAAAGCAACCAGAGGACTGACGGCTTTAGGTCCTCTCCGAGAGACCTGGTAATGAGGATTAATGCCTTACCAAAGGGCACTAGCGGGTTGCCAGATGACAAGAACACTGCTCTACCATTATCCCAGCTCATCTTCAATCTTGATCTTCTAGCTTTCAAGAGATCATAATGACATAACAAGCTATCATATCGTAGTCCCGTATCCAATAAGTTAAGAAGCCTCTAAGTTCACATCTTAGTTAGATAACCTACACGAAAGAACAGTGTTAACCTTCAAAGCCAATAATTCCAGCTCATCATCCATGATCCTCTATTTTATTTATTCAATTATTTATTTCTAATATTTAGACAGGGTGACTCATTATTACCAATAATAGTGGTCATAATAAGGAACCATAGTTTAAAAAATAAAAAAATAAAAAATAAAATAATGATAGTAACAAAATCGTGATCATAAACTCATAACAGCAACAAAGAATAAGTAAGAACATTTATAAACATAGATACAAAATAGATCACGACAACGTAACAAGCTATCATATTTAAGTCCAGTATTGTTGGTCAAACAGTTTTTGAGCGTCAAGTAACGCCTGGCTGGAATGCTCCCCAGGGAGTGGAGATTGTGCACACAGTGTGTGCGGGCAAGCACTGAATCCAATGACCGGGGTAATAATATATTTGTAAAGCGCTTAGAGACATTTGTGATAAGCGCTATATGAAAGCTTAATATTATTATTTTATTATTATTATTGACTAGGTTAAGAAGCCTCTAAGTTCACATCTAAATGAGATAACCTTCATGACAGAACAGTGTCACCCTTCACAGCCCTAACCCAAGCGCACCATTCATGATCCTCTACCATTCAAGAAAAATAACAACAAAACAAGCTACCATATCCAAGTCCCTTATACAATAGGTAAAGAGGCCTCGTCCACATCTAAGTTAGATAACGTACATAAGCTACATGTAGAGGCATTATGGTTGAGTGGATCACAAGGTCCGCGGTTTGAGTCCCGCCGCGGCACTAAATTCCTTTGGCAAGACATTAATCTACATTTGCCATACTCGACCCAGGAGATGTAAATGGGTACCTGGCAGGAGTTAATTCCTTGAAATGCTAGAGCGCCTTAATGGTAGCAATGCTAAGGCCGGGGTAATAATTGCGGAGCGCCAGTAGTGCCAAGGCTTACAGATATGAGTGCTATACAAGAACCAATCATTATGACAACCTAACAGCGTAATCCCAGCTCCTCAATAACAACGTAACAAGCTACCATATCCAAGTCCTGTATACAATAGGTTAAGAAGCCTCTAAGTTCTCATCTAAGTTAGATAACCTTCATGACAAAACAGTGTCACCCTTATAATCCCAGCTCTTCAATCATGATCTTCTATCTTTCAAGAGATCATAACAACATAACAAACTGCCTTACCATGCTGTGCCAAATCCTTCCCTGTTAAAGTTTCTCCTTGGTCTGACAATGATGATAAAAGATGTTATTACAAAATATGTCAAAGTTATTCTGAATTTTCGTGGCTCATAAAAGAGGTGTCATTTGACAAATCAGTTTGATGGAAAATATTAAATTTGAATAATTAGCAAAGAAAGTCAGGAAGTCACACTGATCTTGTCCAGTGGTGGAGTACATAGTCCCATATGTTCATATATGTGTAAGTATTTATTAGTGTATGTGATTTCAGTCATTTTAATGAGTCTGTATACATTTTGCTGTCAAACAAGCCAAGAGCTGCATCATAAACAGTTTCAGAATGCCTTTCAAACAGTTTTTCTTGAAATGCAAGTGACAGTGCCAGAACACCAGACTACATTTAACATCACCCACACTAAGCTTTTGATAACAACCATCATTCAATTCTACCCACTGATCCAGTGACTGACTTAGTGTTTCAGTTTCCTCACCTCAAGTGTTATTGTATGGATCTTCTGGTGTCACTAATGGTGTGTTTACCAAGTTCAAACAAAGTCCAAATACCTGACATACCCTGTTAGGTGTTAAGTAAAGTTGAATGATGGTTCAAACATTAACCCTTTCAGAACATGATTTATGTTAAGGGCTAAATTGATGATCATGTATTGTTTTTCAAATTGGCAATAATTGTGTTTTTTTTTCTTTTATTGTTACTTTGTTCTAATAAAATGTAATGTCTGTAAGAAAAATAAACATGTGTATAGAATTTATCAACAAGTTTAGAAAATTGCCAATTTTGATCAAAAATAATGATTCAGAACATCTCAATTTGCTGCCAATTTAAGCATTTTAAAGCCTATTTTGGGGGGTAAAATTCATGGCATCAAACGCATTATAGTCACGCAAAAAAAAATGGATGCAATGAGTGTAGAAAGATTTCCTCTTTCTTATCATCCATCTGGTATATTTTTTAGGGTTCTGAATCAAGAGTTATTTAGCCAAACCACAAGATGTGGAATTATTGTTATTGAAGGGTTAAAGGGATTTCAATACACAAGCAGTAGGCAGGAAAGTCTTTGGGGGATTAAGGAAGCAGAACAGCTGACGATAAACAAAATTAGTGAGATCCTGCACGTATGTTTCAAGATTCTTCAAAGTGTCACCAAAATGGCCCCCAGCTATAGAACATACATGTAAAGGTAGATGAAATAGATAAAAAAAATGTCCATCACATTGTCACCCCAGCGGCTCCCAAGCTCTGGGACAGAGAGATAGATAGTATACACATTCCATTGCTATTTAATCTGCTGATAGCCTAAATAGCATTTAGTACTTGTCAAATCATAGTATGAGTTGTAGCCCTTCTGGCGTGCATTAGATGATTTTTAAGATACTTTTTGAAACTCTCTGAGCCTACAGTCGCCTGCTAGATCTTCAAATGGCTGGAAAAGGTAACATTCATTTCCAGGTCAAGCATGCAATTTCCAACTTGCTGGGAGGACCGTGGATGTCTGTAGCGATTCCTCCCAGCAAGCAACTTTTCATTCCTTGTGTCTTCTATGTTTTCATGTTCATTTCATGTTTGTTGCCATGACATCATGTGCCTTACAGACACAATTCGTCTTTTGAATATACATGTTGTATTGTTTTTCATAATGTTATGGAAGAGGCAAGATTTTATTGGTTGCAAGATTGATTATTTGCTGTGAGAATGAGTAGTAATTTCTCTCTCATTAATTGCTGATCACTTTCAGGATCTTTTGAAATAGCAGTAACAGTATTCCAGAACAAATCTGCTACCTTTTTTTATGGCCATGTCAAAATATCAAATAGTACCTTTAATTAAAGAAGATTACTCTTCTACTCCCCAGATGGCAAAGTATTTCTGTGTTCTTTCTTGACGAGCTCTAACCATCTTGCTGTAATTATGACTAAGTTACATACACAAAAGATTATGGGTGGGTCTACCTACTGGGTGGTCGGGGCTGTATTAAAGATAAAGTTGAGTTCTGGTCATGTGATTGCATTGTGAAAGAAATGGTGTGGAATCTATCAGAAAAGGTTGATCATCTAGTATATAAGTATTCGTGTGTATTGCAAGGTTCTGGAATCATCAAAATGATAAGAAATTTGGCCAAATCTTGGCAAAGTTACAAGCACTGTACACAGAATGATGTATATGGGACTACACAAACACATGGCAAAAAAATCCTACCTGGATTTTTATGATGTTTCATGTCATATTTAGAATATGAAGGCATTTGAAGAGTCATGCTTTTCAGGGAACATGTTTAATCTGATGTTCTTCCACCCTTGCATAATAAAAAATGATAATGCTCACAAATTATTTTTTACCTCTTCCCAGAACTCAACCTTCTCTTTAAGAAGTAAATGACAGAATCAGGTCAAGGTATTTTAAATTTCAGGAGGGAAAAATCTTCATCCTTATCCGAGTATTTTTTTTATAATTGAAATTTAGAGCTCGATCCTTGTACTAAAAAATGAATATCAGACAAATCAATGGTGGTCACTCTTTTTATTTTGCTTTACAAGAAATCAAGTGACTACGGTAAGCAATATGTACAAAGCCCAAATGAGAAATACAAGATTCTTTGATTCTTTAATGGAAGGGGAAGGGGCTTTATCAAACTGGTGAGCAAAAGAGGAAATAATACAGGTCATCCAACAATTTGTAGGTCAATTTTTATCCCAAATTCACTGACAAGCACCAAAAAAAAGAAGAGAACTTAGAAGGACAAGGTTATTAAATTTTCAATCGCCTTTTAAGGGCTAAGCTCTTTCACAGGGGCACAATCAGGGGGCACTTTCCTTTTTATATACTTATTGTTTACTGCTTTCCCTTAATCTCTTCATAATCAAAAGAGATTGACATGATGCAGTGATTAAAGGATTGGTTAGGCGGAAGTCCAGGGTATCTGGATGTTTAGATCAATCAGCATGCTGTTCCCATATAAACATATTACTACCGGTAGTAGATAGATCATAGACGTTTTTTTTTTTTCTCTTGATACCCAAAAGAGGGTTAAAGCTTGTACTATGTTTAGTAGGTCCTGGGGGGTGTTTCACAAAGATCCTAAGTTCAACTTATCTCTGAGTTGGACTTAACAATTATGGAAAGCCGTTAGCATCTATGAAAATATTTTGTAAAAGTTATTTTAAAAAGTATAAAATGTTGATTCAAATCATTCATACTTTCTAGTATCAAGGAGATTTCATGTTCTTGGTGCGGAATTTAAAAAAGTCTAAATTCTTGAATTTTCACTTTTGAATATTTTTCTTTTTAAGGCTACAAATGGCTCCTTATAATTTCTTAGTCCAACTTAGTGTTAAGTTTGACTTAGGATCTTTGTGAAACACCCCCCTGTACAACACTCATCAAAATTCTATGTAAACAGGAGATAGATCATAGACAGTTGTTTTTTTAATTATCGTCAGATACCCAAACATTGGCAGAGTTTGTACTATTCCTAGTATCGTTTGATTGACACTCATTCTCTTCCTATTCTGAGGAGGTAGATCATAGACAGTCGTTCATTTTTATCTTCATATACCCAAGAGAGAGAGGAATAAAGCTTGTACTATGGTAGTAAACTCTGTAACAACAACTCATCAACTTTCTATGTAAATAGATTTCTAGGACTGAGGAGACAGATCATAGACAGTCGTTCATTTTTATCCTCTGATGCCCAAGAGAGGGGGAGGGAGAGGGAGAGGGAGACATAGAGAGGGAGAGAAAGAGAGGGATGAGCTTGTAGTTGCATATCTCTTGAACAAAAAGTCATTAACATTCTTTGTGCCTTGAGGTTTGATGTGAACTAGAACATTTGTGTCAATATCCCGGAGGCTATATGCTGTACCACATCATGAGGTATGTCGTCATCAGCTCGAGATTGCCAAATAGCCCGCTATTTCTGATTTGGGAAATAAGCCTGAACTTACAAATCACGTCTTCATCAGCTCGAGATTAGACCTCAAAACTCGAAACTCAAGCTCAAGAAATTAGCTCAAGGTATTTTGCTCAGCGTTCGCGCTTAGTGCGAGTCTTGGGGCTGGTGAGGACGCACCGGACAAATAGCAGGATATTTTGTAAACTTCCCAAGATGCATGCATCTCGGGATGATTATCTCGACCAAATATCCCACTAATTGCAACTGCGGGCTGATGAAGACGCAAATTGGCTAGATAATTTGCGATCGGGATAGTTAAAATAGCGGGTTATTTGGCAATCTCGAGCTGATGAGGACAGGCCTATGGAATATCTGGAAAGACTCAGAAGTATTACATGCACCTGCAGTTGGTTTTGAGTGGCACATTTTAAAGGAACACTCTTAACTCTCTATATGCCAAATACTTAATCTCCAGTGTGCCACATTGTATTAATGATGAGATAGATAAAGACATCAAGATTATTTTGATTGTTTCCAGTGCAAAATTAATGTAATAATCTATGAAGATCACAAATTATCATTTAACTTTTATTTGTAAATGTGAAGGCTGAACTTGCAATGATGGCTGTACTTCCAAGAGTAGCCTGAATGAACTGGTGGTAGAAAATTGCATGTACATGTACTTCATTTCCCTTTACTTACCTATTTATTCCATAATTGCCATTCTAATGCCAATAATAATTGCCCCTGGTAGCTGTCGAAGCTCTTTTAACCTTCGTTACCCCGGCAACAACTAGGAAACCCCTCACCCAATCCCCTATGTATGACCATTCCTGTACGAATACTTCCTCTTTTTGAAGCCGGCGTGCAGGTCAGATCCTCAGAGTGGGGTAGGTGGGAGGGACTCTTAGGTTTAAGTAAAGCTCACTCGTAGAGAAAATGTTCGCTCAAGAACATACATATCTACTCTCTATGTCATGATAATACTCCTGAGAATAATGTGTTACGGTATGTAATACCAAGAGATAGAGGTTCTGTGGTGTAGCGATTTGATAACTTGACTGGAGATGTGAAGGCCATGGGTTCAAGTCACGACTCTGCATTCATTTCTTTAAATGAGATACCCATCTGCCACCTACATGTATATCTAGAAGACATACGCAAATATGATAGGATGCCAAAGGCTTTTGTGACTGAATTTGCCATGAATATGCTCTCATGTTGACTATACAGTGCGTCCCAGAAAAAACAAAGGTGTCATATAAAAGGGTAGAAAATGAACTTTCTAGAAATGTGATTTTCTCTTTGAAATCCAGATACCGCCCTAAAAATGACTTCAAATTGTTTTTAATCACTCATACATGACATATGCATCATATGAGTTGCATCCAATGAAAGAGGATGATCTAAGCTTTACAAATATGTGTCATTTATTAATTATAATTGTGATTAAATTATGATAAAACATCAATAATTCTCGGTTTCGTTTTTTCTGGGACGCACTGTATGGACTCCAGAGATGTAGTATTTGTAATATTGTAGTCTACTGTACATGCAACATAACACAAATGAATATCAGTACCATAAGTGTACAGTAAGAAATACCACAACTTATTTTTTGCCCCATTTATCAAAAATCCATTATAATGTATCCAATCAAAGTATTAGATTACCCCAGATATGAGCTGTAAAACCTGTAATATGCTCAAGATTTCAATCACTGTCGACCGATATCTGTGTGATATTAGGTGCTCTGAAAAGTAAGAAACGTTGCAAAGAGGTTAATCCAGTTTGTTTAACATTGCGCTTCTGCTGATTTCTATCTTGTAGATTGATGTCTGGGTGCTACCAGTGGAGAATTAGTATGAAATAAGCATTAAGGCGTGTTCACATATGATATGTTTTTTTGTTCATACTTGTAAGTGAATGGCAGGTGTGAACAAAGTTCCTGCCTTGTGCATACTCACTTATCTGTGTGTTATAAGATACAGGAATTTTAAAGGTAATAACAAAGTTTTGGTATGGGGGTCATGAATTTGGTTCAAATGAATATATTGGAAGCATGTGCGATCCTACAATATTCAGTGATCGTGGTCGCGGTTGAAATCGAGTCTAAAGTGATGAAATTGTAAATAATTAACTCTTTAAGGTAATACAAAGTTTTGGGAAATTTTGAAAATTGGGTGGATAGTGATTCTTTACAATTTTGATATATTTGGATGCCCCTGTGGATGTATTATAAGCACTAAAAAAGTTAGCCCCTAAAACACTTCTGTTTTTGAGAAAAATTTACTGGTGCTCCCGGTAAATTTTGATAAATTTCAAATAGCGCCTATGGCCGTACAATGGTACTGTAGCTGCGACCATGAAAATCTCAGAATATGTAGTTGTGATATATAATTTCCAAACGGGAATAGCTAATCGGTCGATTTTAGTGAAGAAACATTGTTTCATAGCTAAATTAATATCTTGACCTTGAGAGGGAGCTATACAACATAAAGAGTTTATTATTTATAATTTCATAACTTCAGACTCGATTTCAACCGCGACAACGATCAATGAATATTGTAGGAACGCATATGCTTCCAATATTTTAATTTGAACCGAATTCATGACCCCATACCAAAACTTTGTAATACCTTTAAGTTGTATAGCTCCCTCTCAAGGTCAAGATATTAATTAAATTATAAAACAATGTTTCTTGACTTTAATCGACCGATTGGCTATTCCCGTTTAGAAATTATATATCACAACTACATATTCTGAGATTTTAATGGTAGCAGCTACCATTGTTTGGCCGTAAGCGCTATTTGAATTCAATTTTTCTTGAGAGCAGAAGTGTTTTAGGGGCTAAACCTTCTAGTGCTTTATAATACATCCACATGGGCATCCAAGTATATCAAAATTGTAAAGAATCACTATCCAGCCAATTTTCAAAATTTTCCAAAACTTTGTATTACCTTTAAGCACACTACGCTTTTTTTTTTACCTGGATGGCTTACATGTACCTGTGGCATGTGTGAATGAAGCTTCCATATGTCCATATAAAGTTATTCCATATTCTTAACCTTTACATTACCATCAAATTAAGCAGATGTATGACAAATAAGATTTATGAGGCAAGTATATGAATTATGGTTAAAATGGTTATTTTATCAGTTTTCCTTAATAATAAGATAATTTTTCATAATACTATATTTTTTTTGGGAAAAAATGGTTCACCTTTTTGTTTTAGCAGATTTTAATGCCTTCTTTTGTTTTTCAATTGTAAACAAAGCTGTCCTAAAATATAAAACAAAAATTGCATTTTCCAAGGGAACCGATTATCACAAATTGCATTTTTTCCAAGGTAAGTGATTATCACAAATTGCATTTTCCAAGGGAAACGATTATCATCCTTAATTATCTAACAATGGAGACCAATTTAGCTTCTCATCAATTAAATTATATCATATCAATATTACTTGCAATTTTTCAATCAATCAATGTGAACTTACCTATGAAGTAATCTTAATTTTACATGAAGTTACATCAGACCTAAGATTTAATGTTTAAAGAGTATGAATGATACCAAGCTGTGACTAGACAAAAAAAAAGAAAGACATTTTAAAATTTCTTTTCCCCCTGTGCGGTGGGTTGAGAGAATTCATTCAGACTTTTACCCTTCTTGTACGTCTGGATTTTATCTAAACCTGTCTGGGGATTTCCCTCAAGGCATTCTCGCCAGCGTGGTTCGGGGAGGGGAGACTGGAGAAGAGATGAAATAAAAAGGGTCAACACCCTCTTTCATCACCGCCATAGAAAGCGGAAACACTCCCGGGTATAAGCTCGGCGGGAGAATCGTAGAGATCACCTGCAAATTACGCTACAGCTGTCATGTTCCTCCGCGCCCGTCCTCCTCCTACGATAAGCATCTCATCAGGTAACGTGAGATGCGGTGAGACGCCTGGAGGACTTTCACCTCGTGTTCTTAACACTGGCTGGCGAGATGGGCATCGATGGAGTGAGCGGAGTGTGGTAGATTGGGGGAAGTGAGGGTTAAACATATATTACTTGAAATAGTTTGAATGAATTTTGCGATTTATAAGCAATCTATTTTTCAATTCAACTTTTTTTTAAATACATGCATGTTTAGATTGCATAGTCTCCTTAATGCAGTATACATGTATGTGGCTCTGCATAGCTAAAAGTACAAGAAATTTAAATGGTATTTTAGAACTAGAATGTCTTAAATATTAGCCTTTTTAGTGAGATATTATGCCAAATGTAAGATGAATAGCATGCACTGTTAGTCTCTTGTCCTGTATGTGCTGTTTTGCCATAAGCTCTTTAATGAATTATCAAATTTCCATTTAACCTCCACTTGCAAATAACACTTGTTCATGTCTTTGAAAAGCCTGACATGCAATACTTCATTAGAAGCTATTATTTGTTACTTCTATTTTGCCACAGAAGAATGATCTTTTTTAGCTGCAAAAGAAGATTGATTTTTATAACTTAATTAAATCTCTCTCTGACTAATAATTGATTTTCTGTGACATTTAACTTTTCAAGTCAATTACTGTTCTTAAACACACACAGAAACTAATTTTCTCTGATTCTTGATTGAATATTTGTTAATGACATTGTGATGTATTTGTGTTTGATTAAGACAAACATGCTTTAGGCGACGGTTCTCTCAGCACTTCAGACATATCATTAAATGATCTGCAAATAACGTTTAAGGGTAACAGATTTATGTGACACATTCTCTCAGTTTGATTATTTCCTTTTGGGTTTTTTTCTTCTCTATTTTGTTCAGAAAAGAATTACAGCATCAACCTGATTTTGCTAGTCATTAATAAAAATCCTAAATTATCCATACCAAAAAATTCTCCTTAGTGGAAATGTTTATGTTCAGGACAAAATGTATTTAAGGTACAATTTCTAATATTTTGGGGGCATGAGTTTTTATCCAGATTTTTATTCGATTTTGAATTAAAGGTTTCCATGTTTGTAGAGATTTTATTCAAAGTGATATACACTATACAAGAATCAAATATTTTTATTATTATTTTGGAAGAGAAAAGCTTTTAAAGAAATTAATTATTTAAATATGATGACAATTTATTTCTACCATTTATTCAAAAGTAGAATTAAGATACTGAATCTTTATGAAACTCTCTATTTATGAGGATCAAATTCAAGATAGCGAGAGCTAAAGAGGTTGCAAGATGATACAACATATACTGGACCTTTAAAGCTATTGGAAATACATTTATAAGGAATCCCCTCCCACACTGTGATCCCATTCACACTTCTAATAAGAGCACGTTCATTGAGAATGACCCTGGAGAATCCTTCACCTTAATGCGTGGTTTGCTTTCACACTCAACATACCATCTGTTCAGGGCCAGAAGGGCTTTAACTCTGTGTTAAACTATTGAGCTAATACCCTTTTGGCTCCAAACAGATCACATTGTCGGTGTGCTTTTCTTTGTTTTTATGTTTATGTGTCAATGTGTCACTCTACGAACCTCACCATGGCACTGTCTCTCTCTGGGAGTTCACCCGATTGAATGCTTCCTTGAGCAGATGTGTTGTGACATTGCACAAAAGAGCGCTGTTTTAATATAGTGCGTTCCCTCCATTCGGCTAAAGAACCTAGTTGCATGAAAACCACATCTTAGATGGAGATAATATTGAGATTATAACACTGGCTTCCTTTGAAACAAAGAATAATTTTTAAATTACTCTTATTTGTCTTAAAAATAGCCAATAATCAAGCTCCACAATATTTAGATACCTGTTTGAATTTATATACACCTGCCAGGGCACCCAGTGATCCTCTCCGTCTCACATATTCAGCTACCTGCACATAAGCTGGTGATAGGACATTTACTGTATCTGCTTCAAAATACTGGAATGATCTACCACATAGAGTTAGGCAGTCTCAATCAGTTATTACCTTCATAAAGGCTTTTAAAACACATCTTCTTTTTTATTGTTTGTAGTTATAAGATGGTTTTTCTTGTTATATGTATTTATGTTATTTTAATTTTCATTCACTGTAAGCGCTTTGGGCCTCATGGGAAAAGCGCGGTATAAGTAATAATACAAATAATGATGGTTTTGTAGTGGACATGGTTCATGTTGAGTTCAATCAGATATTAATCATTTTATCTGTAAGAGGTGTTGTGGTCAACTGGTTTAGTGCTTGACTATAGACATGAAGGTTGTTGGATCAAGCCCCAACACAGCTCAGGAATCCATGTCGGTCGATCGTCAAGACATTTATCTACATGTTTGTACATTTAATACAGTCAACCAAGGCGTAGTAATTAGGTACCTTGTTGGAAGAAATTCCTTGAATGCTGGAGCTTCGTAATAGACCAGGGTAATAATTACAGGAATATCAGGGGAGTGTTTCACAAAGACAATGACAATGGCAGGCCGTTAATGCTACTGTTTTCTCTCACCATTTACTGGTATTGGTCTCTCAAGGGACATACAAATCATGGTCACAAATCTACATAATTTATATTTTTTTATAATTCATTATTGAAGGAAAAAATGTTATCTAAATACCATAACGTTGAGAGCAAACGGTGGCATGAATGGCCTGCCATATAGTTAAGTCCAACTTAAAGTCAATCTTAGTCTTTGTGAAACACTCCCCTGGGTAATAATACAGGAGTACCAGGAGTGTCATGTGGACTAATGAATTAGTCACCTTTTATTATTGATATAAGACCATGCTGGTTTTTCTTCAAGATACCTGGTACCAAAACACTCCGCTAAAGCACACTACAATATCAGACTACTAACAATTATAAAACCCCTGTCATCCTGGATGAAGTTGTATGTGCCTTTGGTGTTCAATACTAAGAGAACTTTTGATGAACCAATATGAAAGGGTATGTTTCCCAGATATATGACCAGTTCAACCATTCCGTCTGACAATCATTGAGCAACCTGTCACAGTTCTTAATACTCAAGTGTGAAAGGGGGTTCCTTGCCCAGAAATGTGACCAGTTTGACCATTCTGTCTGACCAACAATTAATAACTCCTTGGTCTGACCTGCAATATCCTGTGTAGCAGAGATTCAGACACACATTGTGGCTTCATTAAGTCAGTTCATTATTGACCCTGCCTATTGGACAGCTCTTAATTCTTCAGTGTGAAAGGAACCTTTACCCCAAAGATGCGGTCTTCGACAGTCCTATCGGTTCATCTGCTCATTCTTTTAAATATAAGATAGGCGACTATGCATGCATATGGTTTTATCATGATTGCAATTCTATTTATTTGTTCATTTAATCAACTACCGGTAACTATTGAGCTACATAACATAATTCTTAATGCTCAAGTGTGAAAGTGGTTCCTCTCCCAAAATGGACATTTTTGGTCATTCTGTCTGAAACATTATATCCTGTATGGTGGAGATTCAGATCGATCCGCAAAATAAATATTTGTTCATTTAATCACGTCTATTTTGAGTAACCTAAGATAGTTCTTAATGCTCAAGTGTAAAAGGGGGTTCCTTTCCCAGAAATGTGACCATTTTTACTGTGATGTCGAATCGTAGTATCCTGTATAGTAGAGATTCAGAATGAATCACAAAATAAATATTTGTTCATTTAATCAACTCTATTTTGAGCAACTGAAGATAGCTCTTAGTTCTCAAGTGTGAAAGGGGGTCCCTTTCCCAGAAATATGACCTGTCTGACTGTGATGTCTGACCTGTAATTTCCTGTGCGGCAGAGATTCAGATACACTCGATAAATATTGGTTCATTAAATTAACCCTTGGAGCTTTGCTCATTCATTACTGTCCTCATCCATCCTTATTACAGCACCGAAAACAAATGAGATGAAATGGTATGATTTTCAGATAAGACTCAACCCAGTTTCTACTTTCCTCTATAAAATTAGTCATAATCTTTAGAAAACTATAATGCCAACAAAAAATATTCTAAAGAGAAACACCTTAACATTTAATTGCTGTAGAAAGTAAAACACAATATAAAAAATACTTAATATTTTCAATGTCATGAAATGCAGAAAAATAATAATTAAAACATTGCTTATAAAGCGCTTACCACCAAAGTCTCTAAGCGCTATAACAAACAAAATAGACTAATAAACAATTACATATTAAACAAAACAAAAAAGTGCAACTAAACCTACAAATTACAATACATATGAGCTATATATCAATGTTAACAAAGTAAGTTAATCATCAACAGCAATTTTGAATAAATGTGTCTTAGGACAAGTTTTGAATCGGTTAACAGTTTGACAGACTCATTTAAGTTCTAATTCTACTGCAAAAGAATGCTGATATGAGTCACATGCTTTTAATGGTAGCTTGATTTTGATAGTTGAAATGTCATGAAATTAAAAACAGAGTGAACCAAGAAGAATTAGCTGCACATTTTAAGGTTGATGATGGTCTTTTGAGGAGAAAAAAACTCCTTTTTTTGTTGGAAATATATACGTTGAATCTTAGGCTACTTGGGAGTAATTTCAATATGTAAAAAAAAATTGGCTTGCACCCAGTAAATAAAGACTACGTGCTCGATCTTGTAATTAAAAAACAAGTCAGGAAAAGTCTCTGAACCAGCGGAAATCTAAACATGCCGTATATTCTTAAACATAAGGGAAAAAAAGACTTCTATCTAACAATTATCCTCTATAAAATATGGAAAATATTATCTTCCAAGAATTGGGAGGATATTGTGCCCCCCTATCATTTCTGGCAATCACCATGACTTTTGACTGCAGACATTTAATCTCTTTTTGATAGAAGAGAGTATTATGATATATGATGCACAAGATGATCAATAGCGACATTTCTTGATTGGCAATATATCATCTTATCAGAAAAAAATATCTAGTTTGGAAAAAAAAGGAAATCTGGGAGCGATGAGAGAGTGAGGAGTCAACTATTTTTGACAGTCATGTGTTACATTCATGTGAAGATTTATAACTCTGATATTTCCTTCGCTGTTTATGTTTGCATGTGTTTACAAATTTGCTCTCAATTGTTGCCATATAAGATGCTTTGATCCTGTAATAGCAGCATATCTAGTAAAGGGAGGAGACGAACCATACCGCCCCCCTCCCCATTTGGGCCCCCAATTAAAATTATCCTTTAAATCATTTCTCAGCATTCTTTCAAGGAAAATCAAACCTTAAAATACACAACTATTATAAATGAAAGCAGAAAAATCAGACAAGCAAAATGGTGAAAGTTTGACAAAATTCAGAAAAAAAAAGTAATTAATTGTTCAAAGTTGTAATCACTATACACGCCTGACAACTTTCCCATTTGTTTCAACACACAACATTACTAAAATATCACTCTCTCAAAATATAAGAATCAGGATGGTCTTTTCTTTTTAGATGATTGACTTATGATAATAATGCTCTCCATATATTATTTTGATCAGTGCTCCAAGGGATAGGGTACTCTTTAGGAGAAACACAGAAATCAATGATAATTTTGTACATGACAAATGGGGGAGTTACAGACAACACCAAAATATCATTTTTGTTTTGCATTTGGACTAAAATCTCTAGAAACATCAGTTCATCAAATCCATGATGATGTGATGGTAATGCAAAGCTTCAGAATTCATACTCTGTTAAACACTTTCTCATAGATGAATGTGGTTGGGAGGAACTCTTTCTATCTCAAACCTGGGATTAGTGTTGATTCATTTATTGAGTTATATTTCACGCTTGTTTGAGTAGTGTTCTACAGATTCGTCTTGCTCCACAGGAAAGGGGATTCTCCCTCCTTCTTCTTGCTGTATCTTGCATTCTTTCTGTCTATCTTTCATCGTTGATCCTTTATTATCATCTAAGCCTTTGCTTTATTTGTATGCATTGACTTTGTGATTGGATGCCAATCCGCAATCAACCATGTATGGATCCGATGTAAAGACTCCTGACAAGATTCTCGTTTATTATTGTGAGAGGGAAGAATATGATTATCATAACCACCACCCAGTCTAGATACTGTAGGTAAATGAATCTGATGAAAGGCATTGTTTAACAATGGCATATCTGAGATGCATGGCCCTACGTGTTATCAGTGTCTGCGATAGGGCGATATTGAAGCCCTAACAAAATTGTGCTTCAAAATGATCATAAAGTGTTTAAAAAAGTTAAAATCTTTGCATGACCGGTTTTACCATACTCATTTTCCCCATTAGACTGCAGTGTTATAAAAAACCTTTGGGGAAAACGGTTTTTGAAATTTCCAATTCTAATCATAAATATCTTGATAATCAAACATCTGATTGGCTTGTAAAAGTTATTTCTGATCTACAGGTTTATAATTATGATTGAAGCATGAGCTTAATCCAGGATTTTGTTTAGAATCTGAGACAAAGTTACCCAATACCTTTAATAAAGATATGGTTGAACACTTGTCGAGCAATCGCAAACTGTCTATATTACAGTAAACAACAGAATTATTCATACCCCTTGAAAATTTGATATTTTTTCCCCTTTTTTTTTTTTCTTCATTACTCCAAAATTAAAGGTGCACTGGCTGAATTAGTTTAGTGCCTTTGTTAAATACTTTTAAATGTAAGCTTGTATATGCCGCATTCTCAAGAAACGTATATCAGGACAAATCAATTTTTCACATGATATGTTGTAAATTAGAATAATTGTGTTTTTTATCATTAAAGTTATCAACAGGTGGCACGTAAACAAATATATCACAAATTCATTTATGAGAAAGTCATAAAATAGTGAATCCGACTTGAAAATAAATGTATTGTATCAACACTTACCCTTAAAACTTAAAGATGTTCCATGCAGTGCAAATATTTTAGGGGTATTTTCTTTAAAAAATGAGGTTAGAATCTTTTGTTGATCCCTTCATCTTTTACCAGTACCTGTAAGTTCCGATTTCAAGAGCCTGATTTATGTGAGGAAATTCATCCACGGCATAAACACCCTTGTTTGTTGTCCAAGTTCGTATTGATGTTCATGCCATGTTTATGTACCCATTCTCATCTATTATTGAAATAGCAGGAAAGCTATACTTGTACTTGTTCTATTCTATCTCTTTTCTCCTATTTCATCTCATGAATATTTTAACACAACGATGTTGTGATCTTGTGTGTCCCAGACGGCTTTTGATAAAGATTATACTGGCTGACAAACTTCATTTTGTTTAACTAACCAGGGGGATGTTTCACAAGTTGGACTTAACAATTATGGAAAGCCGCTAGCATCTATGAAATTATTTTGTAAAAGTTATTTCAAAAGGCATAAAATGTTGATTCAAATCAATCATATTTTCTATTATCATGGGAGATTTTATGTTCTTGATATGGATTTCATAAAAAGTCTTAAATACTTCAATTTTCACTTTTAAATTTTTATTTTATTTTAAGGCTACAAATGGCTCTCCATAATATTTAAGTCCAACTTAGAGTTAAGTTCAACTTGGGATCTTTGTGAAACATCCCCCTGGA
Source organism: Strongylocentrotus droebachiensis (assembly GCA_035222895.1). Lineage (NCBI taxonomy): Eukaryota > Metazoa > Echinodermata > Echinoidea > Camarodonta > Strongylocentrotidae > Strongylocentrotus > Strongylocentrotus droebachiensis. The sequence continues at coordinate 88,047 of JAVYIG010007970.1, forward strand.
CATTTTATTCTCTCCCTTGACCCTTGATCCGTTCGTTTTTGCAGGGAACGACGTTGCTCCAGTCAGGGAACATCTCAGCACGCTGGAAGGCATCCAAGGTTTGGAGCCGGGAGCCATAGAAGCTTTGGAGATGCTGCAACAGGTCTTTGTTGCCATGATGACCGAGGTGATGCTGGATGACACCGATCCCCAGAGCATGAGTTCGGGAGGAGGGATTCCACTGGATTGAAACCCTGTTTACATTGCCATCTAATTGGTTCTCTCTGTCTCCAAAACTAATTTTACAAGATGTGTTTCCTCTGATGAGCACAATTACATTTGATGTGACCCCATTTATAGTTAAATACTACTCTTTGCACTAGGGATCTGGATTTGCATTTAAGGGTCTGTAATTGCACGGGCTCCGTGTTAAAAGTTTCCAATTTTGTAGGTGGTCCAGAATTAGAATATGAGGTGGTGGTGGGGGGGGGGGGGGGCTTAGGTAATTAACTTCACAGTAATGTTACTTATTCACATTTAATGAAAAATAATAGAGCATTTTGAGTCCAAACACATAGTTCAACACTTTACATTCTTGGATGGGATTTGCCACTACGACACGGAAGGGTTTAAAAAGTGCAAGGACTTCTGGGTTAAATATATCGAATGCAAGATTAAACTTACTGTGTATGTCTCTGAAAGGCTTAGGAATATGGATTCCTTTCTTCATGAGCTTTACTGTTTTGATATATAGGGCTTATGAGCAGTACTTAAAACAAACAAAACTATTCCCCAAACCCCCTCTATCTCTGTCTCTCTGACTCTGTCTTTCTCTTTCTCTCTTTATTCAGTAGTATTGTTGCTACTCTCTATTCTGTTGCTACTCCTTATACTGTGTTATTGTTAAAATGAAAGGAAAGAGGGATTAACATTATGATTTTAGATGTTAATAAATTCTTGGGTTAAGGAATCCTGTCACTCTCTTGCTTGCTTCCTGAAATGTTGCCTCTCACTCTCTCGCTCCTTGTGCTTTTAAATACTTCTCATTCTTTCATTTATTATATGTCTGTTGAGACTATTATAATGGTTTACATGCAATGATGTGAGAACTTTCTTTCTTGGTAAGGGAACATCTGCTATCCGATATGATGGTGACTTTGTTGTTTTGTGTGTGTGTGTGCTTTAAGTGTGTATGCAATCAAGCCACACAAAAGCAACATGTAAGTTGTAATGATGATGATACTGATTCTGTTTTTGAAACAAAATAATCAGCATTCAGTATGTGGAAATCAAAATTGTATGTATTGCCTATTCATTTGTTTTATTCCATCTTTCTATTCAACTATACTGTAAAAAGAGAACATTTTGTGAAGTGTGAAAATGCAGTATTTAAATTCTTTCATTTTATAGCATGGGTGTCTGGAAAGCCTCTGGTTGTGTACTATTTAAATATTATCCATCAGAGGGTTGTAGATTTGTATTTAAGTTTGAGGGAGAGTGAAAGACTAAGCTCTGAAATTTAAAAGAAGTGAGCAAATGATTCTTTGCCTACTATGCATGTACTTAAAGATAAAGTTGAGTTCTGGTCATGCAAGTGCATTGTGAAAGAAACTGTGGAATCGACCAGAAAAGGTTGATCATCTAGCATATAAGTATTGTTGAGCACTGCAAGGTTCTGGAATCATAAAATCATAAGAAATTTGGCCCAGTCTTGGTAAAGTTACAAGCACTATACACAAAAAGATGTATATGGGACTACACAAACATGTGGCATAAAAATCTGTATGATGTTACATGCCATATTTAGAATATTAAGGCATTTCAAAGACCCATGCTTTTCAGGGATTTTTTTTTTATCTGATGTTCTTCCACACTTGCATAATAACAATGATAACGCTCACAAATTATTTTTCACCTCTTCCCAGAACTCAACCTTGTCTTTAACCTGTCAAATACAGAGACTGACATAAATTTGGCTGAAGCCTTTGGAAAATGTGTTCTATATCAAATTAAAAACATATCCTATGGGTAAATGGTGTAAAGAAATGTTATTACAGGATGCTAATGTGAGCATGTCAAATTTATGATCTTCTTGTTCCGTCCAGTGTGTTTGCTTTGATGTGTGTTATTTTTGTAGGTACAATTTCTTCAGTTGGTGTGGCAAAGTGTAAACAAACAGATTGCTTGAAACTCAGCTATACTGTTATGAATATGCAAATTATTGGATTGGAATATGCTAATTCCAAGAGATGACGTGTTGTTAGATGATCCAGCTAATAAACCACAAATCAAAGGTAACAAATTGTCCCGATTTCGTCTTGATTTTTGAATGTATTAATTTAATTCTAAGTTGTTGTAGGGGAATATGTAATCTAATTGATACTAATATATTTAGACAATTAATTTTGTGAGTTTCTAAAATAGTAAGAATATTGACCACCAGTACACAGGATCTCAAAATAAAAATGACTTTAATATGCAATAATGCCTTTGTCATACTTCAGTTCAGTCATCATCCTTGTGAAAAGCGGGGGCTGTCAAATTTAGGTTCAAATTCTGAAGTTCAAGTCCATTCATTTAACTTAAAATATATTTTAGATCCTCTTCTCAGTACGAGGGTTCCTATTTATCATCAGAAAAGGATGCATTTAATTAGGTTTTGTTTAAATTTGTTGGTATTACTATTAGAACATTATTTGTCATAATTCATAAATGTGGCATTTAGTTTGTGCAGAATATCCAAAGACATCGTACAAGAGGTGTATAATGTCAATTGATTTTTCATAACTATTAAGTTTATAGTGCTGCAGATTTTCTTTATAATAATTTGATTTATCGAATGAATAAAATAAACATGATTGTGTTTTATTATCCCTTTGTCTTTAATGAGCATGTGATATTTCCAAGTAAGTTATTAAGTTATGGGCAAGAGAGACAATGAGAAAGAGACAATAACAGACAGACAGATAGATGGACACACATGGGCTAAGAGAGCGAGAGAGAGAGATAGTTTATGGAGATAGAGAGTGAGAGGGATAGGGAGAGATAGGGAGATAAAGAGTGAAGAGGGGGGGGGGGGGGGGGGGGGGGGGGGTAAAGTGCACCAAAGACGAGAACTGAATCAGGAGGAAGTATTTAAGACCCCAGTCACCCCGACATTCAGTAGCGGTTCTAGAGGAGGCAAAGAGAGGGGCATAATACCCCACCCCCCCCCCCCTCCTCCCAATCCCGAAATTCTAAGATAGGCACATGTCGCTTTGGAGTCGGTTCGGTGGATTGATTGTGTTAGGAGCAGAAAAAAAGGGAATATGGTATGTTACGCTCAGAAGGATAATTTGCGAAGGAAGAGTGATAGAGGAAGGAGAGGAAAATGGATGTGAATCCATACTATTGATTATCAAATGGCTAATGTCACGTAGCCTTGAACTTGAATCCTTGCTTTGCCCCAGATCGTAAAGCTGACGTCAGGAAAAAAAAAATTTTGATCAAGAAGGAAAAGGTGCAGGAGTCGCTATAGTTCAGGAGAATTAAAGAAATTAGTGGTTGACGACGATTAAGAAGATAGAACAAAAAAAAGAAAAGAAAAAATAATATTGAGAAGGAGAAGAATAAGATTAAAGAGAGACATAAAGAGACGGAGAGAGAGAGAGAGAGAAAGACAGAGAGATAATGAGGGAACAGTCAGTCCGCAACGCCCGCGATAATTAGGCAGAATGACCGAATTTATACAGCACCCGGAAGTGCGATAAACCGTCGTATTTCGTGTCCCGCGATTTGCGAGATTTCGTGAGACTTTTGCACAGGTCAACAAACTTTATCACAGCTGCTTTGCCTTTCACTGTGCTGCGTAACATGTAGGGGTAAGTGTATCTCCATACTTTTCTACGTATTTTGATATGAAATTTTCCTAAGTTTACCGCATCTGAGTGATTGTAAATAGTCATTGAAATGTGTCCAATTTTCCTTCTTTCGTAGGAGGTATTCTGACATTATCTTGCATTTAGCGTGTTCCTGACCGATATAAGAGATGTTTTTCCCCAATTCTTCGATTTTTCACAAAAACAATGTTGGCAGAAGTGAAAAAGTGCAGAGTTCGATTGATGCACGATGTATTTTATTAGCTTTTATGGCCATGAAAGTTACACATTTTTCGATTTTCAACCGGAAGTTGTGTGACGGCTACGCTAAAAACACTCATTTTTGCCGATATGGCGCGAAAAGTGTACGTTTGGCCAACATGGCCGCACTTTCGTATTCATCACCGTGACCGCGTACCGGTCCCATACATAGCCTTTTCTGTACCGATCCGACATAAAACAAAGCCATATTTGATCTGGGGCCCTCGACTTACAATTACATCATGTACTATCCCATTAAATTAGCAAGATTTCTTGATAATATTTATGCTTAATCCATTTTATTTTGACACGAATTTAACAGTCAGCTGTGAGAGTTAAACAGTGACTCTGGCGTCTGGTCAGACTCAGATAATTATATTATTAATGCTTTGCTGGAGTGGTTGTGCCTTTTGTTTTGGTTCTGGTCCACTCAAACTTTACAACCAGCCATATAAATAAGCAGCATTTCCCTTGTGCGAGTAATGTGAACAAAGGAGAATTATAACAAAAATCCAAAGTTAAACACTTACATTTTAACTTGTGCACATGTCATGTGGAAAAATGAAGGGAAAATTTCATGAATTTGACACCTGTAATTTGTTTTCATTACAAAAAAATAATTTGAATGCGAGCGGGTTTTGTCTACCATAAATGGCTAGCTACTTTGATCAGATCTTTTAAATCCCCATACCTGAACTAAGCCATTTTATATTCCTTTTTATCATTTGTCATTTGCCAGGACCGAAGCATACAAGAACAGCTTCTAAATCCTCGTATCGGCCAAGTCTTTCCATACCAAAGTTTGGAGCTACATGCAGATTGACCACTCAGCGCAGCTGTACACAGGCGGGCTAGAGCGTTGATGTGGCTCTACTTCATCTAAAAATTAGATGATGTCTGCAACCCACTGTATTTTTATGAGCACCTTTTTATTTTGACTTTTGAACTCTGCACCCTCAGTTGTGATGTTTGTTGACAGTTTGCGATGCCACAGAAGTCTGGACATATATACCAATTGGTCCTGTCCAGTACCACCTTAGATGTAGATGTAGATGTTGTTGTTTTTCTGACAGATGTACTCAACCATCGAAACTTGCGGAACATTGACAACAAATCTTCTAAGACACAGACTTCACACATCAGTCTCCATTGCATTCCTGGATCAGCATTTGCTGGACTTCACAAGAAGGATTTTGTTCAGCTTACTCTTTCAGTAAAAGGAAAATCCATTTCAAGTGATTACATTTTTGTATCTCTGATACTTCGAAGGTGGGATTCCGGAGCTTTACATGAACAAAGCATTTATTATAATAAAAACTGATTGAACTGTCACCGTTATACAAGTTAAACATGTTTTACTCTGATAATACTTTTATTCTCAGCGACATTTTGTATGCAAGTAATGGTCTCAAGTTCTCAACATACATGTCAAAGTCAGTTTATAAATAAAATATGAATATTATAAAATTGAAATGTTATTCCAGGTCCTATTTCATTTATAATTATTTATCATTAGTAGTAGTGTTAATAATATATTTTTTGTTTAACCGGCTATGGTGAAAATGATGACGGTGATTACGATGACGATGGCGATGATCATGATGGCTATGGTGATGACGGTGATGGCGATGATCATGATGGCTACATGTATTGTGATAATGCTGACGGTGATTATGATAATGGCGATGATCATGATGGCAATGGTGATAATGCTGACTGTGATGATGGTGATGGCTATGGTGATAATGCTGATGGTGATTATGATGATGGTGATGGCGATGATCATGGTGACGGTGATTATGATGATGATGCTAATAGTGGTGATCATGATGGTGATGGCGATGATCATGGTGACGGTGATTATGATGATGATGCTAATAGTGGTGATCATGATGGTGATGGCGATGATCATGGTGACGGTGATTATGATGATGATGCTAATAGTGGTGATCATGATGGTGATGGCGATGATCATGGTGACGGTGATTATGATGATGATGCTAATAGTGGTGATCATGATGGTGATGATGATGATGATTGTGATGGCGATGATGACTTTGATGATTGTGATAATGATGTTGAAGGTGAAAATTAGAATATTATTAATTTCATTTGCACCCTTTCAACCCACCACACATTAAAATTTATATCGATGGTCATTACCATATAAACAAAAACAGAAAATAAATGATCATATATATTTTGCGGGTCACTATAAAACAAAATCAAACAGAAAAGCGAATAAGGGAAAGAATTTTGTAATTATTTTATTTCTAAAAATACACATAAAAATGGAGTTACATAAATTGACAAAAGAAGCATCAAATAAAATATTACCATTAAAGAATGCCTGGGGATTACCAAAATAAATAAATGTTTAAGGCTCTTCTCATTAGTCCATGGTTTACAATTTAAATAAAAACACATTTCATAACTTTTACAACCAACCGCCTGCAATAAAACCATGAAATTTATCAGCAGGGATGGGAACAATCATATTTTCATTTTCTTCAATCACAATACCAATGCCAATCGCATCCCCCCCCCCGAAAGTTTGTATTTTCACAAATAAACATTTGAGAAAGAAAATGTGTCTTCTTTGTTAAAATGATATCAAAGCCTGGCCAAAAATAGCACATAAAGACACTTAAACCCTCCCCACTCTCCACTATTCATTCTAGAGCTGGTATTCTATAGTGTACTTGATTGTAC